>ML829444.1:79715-97270 GCA_009831015.1 Picea engelmannii | reverse complement strand
AAATGATCTCCCACTCATTTTCCCTAGAATCTTTAGGGGGATTTGTAACTTCTTCTTTTTAGTCAGATTCAACTGGATTGTTTGGAGGAAATGGGTTGCGGTCAACATGCCATGGTTTGTATCTCAATTTTTCCCAATTATGAACTATCTCATCGGTTGTATGGCCTATATATCTATGAAAATCACGAAAGGTATTGTATAACACTAACTTAGACCAACAAATTCTATGAACATGTCATCTCCTCAATCGGAGACTGAGATAAATTGAGGAAACACCCTTACAATAGTTGCATGCTTCTGTGGTAACCATTTATCCCCCCGTTGACGTTTGTCATATGACCATGATTTTTCTATTTCTATCAATGCAAGGTGCTCAATATGGGTAGGTCACTTGGTATATGCATCAATAAGATAATTATTAATATTGGCATTATATGTATCAATCTACACTTGCTTGAAAACTTTCATACGAACATTTAGAACCACAAATTGACTACTACATTCAGAAAGAGGATGCTCTAGAAGCAAATGGCATGTCTCATGTGCACCTATATCCCTATCAACAATGGTTTCACACAACAAACTCATGTATGCACAAGTTATTCGTTCATTTGGATTTTGTATAGAAGATAGATGCATTAACATATGGTTAAATGTTTCTGATCCTTTTTCATATTTGGCAACATATTTTTCTAAGTAATTAATGACCACATGATTTGAAATAACATGTTTCCAATCTATATTATCCCTCCACATCATCAGTGTTTCATGATTGTGTGTATTTAATCTATCATCATTTCTTCTTGGTTCATATTTCTTTTCTCCATAATCATAAACATAAATTTTCTCTCATTAATCTTTCAATAAGTCGTGAATCTGGAAGATTTTGTAAATGTTCTCATAATTCATCCATTGTTGTAGGTAGATCTACCATATTCTTTTTTACAAAAATTGAAGAGGAATCCTGAGCACGATGTCTCAAGATGATATTAATTAAGAAGTATCTAAAGTGAGGGTTCCTTCCAAACGTATTGTGATGATATCTGAGAAGGTGTTTTGCATACTCATGAAGATGAATATTTCTTCTTCGTGGTTGCAACCAATCAGCTTCACCTCTTGGGAACAATGTTGGAAAATCCATATCAAATAATTCCTCATTTTTATACTCATTGATTGGATATGAGCCAATGCCATGCCAATTAAGCACTTCATTCAATCCACCACTCATGTTATGTTCATCTACATTAGGGTTATTTTCCCAAGCTCGAATAAGCTCAATATCCCATGGTGCATTTGGAAGCTTTGTTGCAAAAGAATATGTTTGTAAGCCATCTAATGCATCATTCATTCCTGATACCCCTTCCAACATTACAAATTCAGTGTCATCATCTATCTCTAGTAAAATAACAGAATTAATCATATGTTATACGTCTATTGTAATTTCAAGTAATTCATCAAGTGCATTATTATCAAGTTGAACATCACGATGATATGGATCATTCTGAATATTATTTAATAATGCATCCATTACTCTTTGTTTTTTAATTGTAAAATCATAACTTGATCCTTGTAGACATTTCTTTCGCACAACAATCATCAAATCGGAGTCTTTCATATGTCGGGGTAATGTCATGGAAACATCTTTAACCTTTTGAGGAAAATTGTCCTCTATATTTGTATTGTCCACCTATTGAATGCATAACCTGCAAAACTGGATCTGCACGTGCTATCAACATTTTTTTAACTTGTGTAAGCACTTCAAGGACTCGAGGATGTAATCCTAGATTCATATGGTTCTAAGCTAAAAATATGTGATGAGTTCCCTCTCTTCTACATCTCATGCACATTGGACCTATTTTTGTATGAAATACTTGAATTCCAGCATATGACTCCTCATACATGACACATTTGAATGTGATCCAATCTATCAATCCTATCACGAAATTTTTGATGTGCAACATTCATATCTTGAAATGCAACAGGTGTAGCATCCCCATCCACCCCACTGTTGGGCTATGCCACATGAAATAAAATTTGAACTGTATACAATATTTAAACATGCAGAAACTCTGCAAATTCCCAGATTCATACAGCATAAAATAAAATACGCATGCAACACACAGTTTTATACAGGATAATTATGGAAATACACATGTAGCATACATAGGAAAAACCTATAAGAACAAATGCATAAATAAATTTGCAGCATGTAATTTAACACACAATTGACACTTATCTTTGATAAAAAAGACCACCAACTGTGTGCAGACCTTCCACGGTCCTCCCAGCCTTATACCACACTGCTCAACAGTCTCACCAGTGGGTCACCCCTGAGATGGGACTAAACTCCACCCGGGCAAAGGAATTCTTAACCAGGTTGATGCATCTCAGACAACAGGAAAAACTCTCTCACAGGTGCCAACTCAATCTAACAGCCTACAGTCCTTCATTCCCCACATGCATGTCCCACCCCAAGAAATTTTCCCTTTCTCTACTCAACAGTCTTTCGTCTACCCCACTTCCTTTTTGGGGATTCAGCAACAGGCCGGACGGGAAGTCTTAGAGCCCTGTAGTTATAGTTTGGTACCTTCGGGAAAGTAATTCCTAGCAAGTCTCTCACCTAGAGAGAATTGCTCACGGGCCTGGAAACCCGTCTCTTTAGTATCCCACGGGTCTGACAACCCATTTTTTTAGTGAAGCTCTTCAATTAACCAAGTACACGAACATGTACAGGATAAGTACTAGTTCGGGTAAGGTACAGGAACGCTGCCATTGATAGAGAGGTATGGTGGTCAACTCAAATTTGTGAGTCCAGTAATGGAGAAAATGATGGAATGAATGAAGGATCTCCCCAAAAATGCACTAAGTCCAAGCTCTTTGTATGCATGTGCCCAACTTGACACTTGTCAGGTTGAGAGCTACGTTGGCCCACTTGTCCCCATCCTTAGAACTTAGGATAAAATCATTATCCATAACTTATACTTTAAGGAATATTAGTATAATATTCCTTTTTAGATTAAGCTCCCTAGCTTAGCCCCTTAGCCTTAACATTTAGCCCCATTTCCCTAACTAGTGGATTTTAGTCCCCCATACTCTTTTTACATGGTTGGTCTGCACGTAGTGATGTGTTTTTCATTAATATTTGCATTTGAATATATTTAAATTTACATCATAGATATTCTTGTTCTTTATGCATTCTGACTCACCAGCCTGAGTGCATTTGTGTTTACATTTACAGTTGGGGTTCGTCATAGGGGTATTACATTCTCGTCCCCCTTATTTATGCACTGTCCTCAGTGCAATATATACACATAAAACAAAAATTTCAAAAATCCTCAAAAAGATGTGGGTATTCTTCTCGCATAGCATCCTCAAGCTCCCAAGTTGCATCTTTAGGACTGTACCAGTTCCATTGGACCTTTACTATCTCTATGGCTTGATTCTAGAATTGCTTGATCTTTCGGTCCAGTATGCACACCGGATGCACTTGAAAGGTGCCTTCTTTCTCAACCTGAATCACATTCCAATCAATGACATGATTAACATCATGTATATACTTTTTGAGCAATGATACATTGAATACATTATGAATAGACAATGATGCAGGCAAGGCAAGCCTGTATGTTGCAGGCCCAATCCTTTCTAGGATTTCAAACGGCTCCCAATAACGAGTTGCCAACTTTGAATAATTTCCCAACTTCTGGGAACTTATGTTGGCCTTTATTTTTAAGAATACATGGTCACCCACTTTAAACTCCCTGTGAGTTATGTCCTTATCAGCATAGCTTTTCTGCCTGTCTTGAGTAGCCTTTAAATTCTGTTTTATTTTCAACATTTTCTCTTCCATTTTCCTAAGCAATTATGGCCCAACCACTACTCTATCTACTGGGCTGTCCCAGATTACCGGTGTGTTGCACCTTCTGCCAGAAAGTGCCTCAAATGGGCTCATCTTTAGATATGTTTGGTACCCATTGTTATAAGAAAACTCTACTAAGTGTAGGTAATATTTCCATTTTTATGGTTTCTCCATCACATACATCCTCAACATATCCTCCATCACTTGATTCACCCTCTATGTTTGTCCATCTGATTCTAGGTGATAAGTTGTGCTAAAATTCAAATTTGTTCCAAATCCCTTAAATAATCATTTCCAAAAATTTGATGTAAATTTTGGATCCCTGTTAGACACAATTGTCTTGGGTATACCATGTAGTCAAGCAATTTCTCTCATATAAATATCAACAATATTGGTTGCCTTGTGAGTGAGATTTACTGCAATAAAATGGGAAGCTTTAGTAAGCTTATCCACCACTACCATGATAGAATCATGTTGCTTGTTTGTTCTGGGAAGTTTGGTGATGAAATCCATTGTTACAACTTCCCATTTCCACTCAAGAATTGGTAATTATTGTAGCAAATCAATCGGGTGTCTATGCTCAGCCTTGACCTTTTCACACTCTAAACATTTGGCAATAAACTTGGCAACTTCTTTCTTCATGCCTAACCAACAATATTGGCTTTTGAAAGCTGCAATAGTTTTCTGATAACCTGGGTGCCCAACATAAGGTACATTATGCATTTCTCTCAATATCATATCTTTCAATTCCTGGGAATTTGGTACATAAATTCTACCCCTGTATATGATAATTTCCTCATTTCCAAGCTTATAGTCTTCAATTTTCTGCTGCAAAATACCTTGTTGTAATTTTGTTATTATTTCCATGTATTGCAAATATGATTTTGTAGCCTCTAAGATTTTTTCTTTAAAATCTAATTGGTACATGCTAATGGTTGTAATGCACTCTTCTGTTAAGTGCATCAGCCACCTTGTTCTCTTTCCCTTTGATATGTTTTATCAAAGTCATATTCACTGAGAAATTCTAACCACCTGCTTTTCCTGGCATTTAAAGTTGGTTGTCCAAATAAATGTTTAAGACCATTATGATATGTCCTCAACTCTAACATTTTCCCCATGAGGTAGTGCCTCCACATATTCAAGGCATGCACTATGGCTTCCAACTCCAAATCATGAATAGCATAGTGTCTTTCATGCTCCTTCAACTTCCTTGATTCATAGCATACCACATACCCATTTTGACTGAGGACTCCACCAAGCCCTTCTTTACATGCATCAGTGCATACAATGAAGTCTTCATTTGGATCAACAATCCTTAGTATTGGAGAAGTTGTTAATAATTGTTTCAAGTGTTAAAAACTCTTTTCACAATCCAATGTCCACTAAAACTTCACCCTCTTCTTTTGCAAGGAAGTGATCGGGTGTGCAATATTTGAGAATCCTTCAATAAATCTCATATAGTAGCCTGCAAGGCCCATGAATGATCTGACCTCTATCACATTCTTTGGTGTTGACCATCCTCTAATGGCCTCAATCTTTTCAGGATCCACTGCTATCCCTTCCTCTGAAATGATATGTCCCAAATAATGAATTTTCTCCTGATAAAATGAGCACTTATTCAATTTGGCATACAAATGATGCTCTCTTAATACCTGTAACACCATCCTCAAGTGTTGTTCATGCTCTTCCTCCAACTTAGAATATATAATAATGTCATCTAAAAATACAATAACAAACTTATCTAAGTATTCTCTGAAAATACCATTCATTAAACACATGAAGATAGTTGGTGCATTTAATAACTTGAATGCCACCACTATGAACTCATAATGCCCATAACTTGTTTTGAAAGCATTCTTGTTGATGTCTTCTTCTTTAATTCTAACCTAATGATAACCTGACCTGAGATCAATCTTGGAGAATATGTTTTCATCTTTTAACTGATCAAAGAGGTCATCAATCCTTGGTAAAGGATACTTATTCATCACAGTTACCTTGTTCAACTGCCTAAAGTCAATGTAAAGTCTCAATGTTCCATCCTTTTTCTTCACAAATAGTACTAGGGAACCCCAAGGTGACACACTTGGGCATATATACCCCTTCTTCAGAATCTCTTCAAGTTGCATTTGCAATTCCTACAATTCTGGTGTAGTCATCCTGTTAGGGGTCTTGGATACTAGGTTTGCTCCAAGCATTAGATTGATGGAGAATTCAATATCTCTTTTAGGGGGCAAACCTGGTATTTCTTTAAATACATCTTGAAACTCTTTTAGGACTGCACAATCTTCAATATTTGGCACCTTATCTTTAGGTGTCTCTTCCATATGTGCTGCAAAAATTTGACACCCTTTTTTGTAACTTTTCTTCAGCTACAATACTGAAATTTCTCTAACAGTTACTGCCCTAGGAATTCCATGTATTTTTCTTAAGTTCCCTTCCTCATCCTAGCAAGTAAATGCCTTATTATAACAATCTAAGATAGCATGGTGTTGGTCCAACCAATCCATACCAATTAGATAGTCATAGGCGCCTAAAGGTAAGATGTTCAAATCTACCCCGGTGCTCAGTCCATTCATGTCCATTAGACATTCCTTAACCATCTCATTAATTTTTCTTTTAGCTCCAGTAGCCAGCTACACCAACCAAGAATTTTCAAGCTTTCTTCTTGGCAAATGCAATCTTTCGACCATCTTAGGATCTATATAACTATGACTAGCTCCTGAATCAATTAAAATAGCAATGGTTTGGTTGTTGATCTTACCTTCCACTTCAATCACATGTGACTGAAACTCAGCTTGCTTGTTGTCTAGGGTTGCATAGATCCTAGGTATGTTTCTACCCATGTCCTCCATTATATCAGCCTATTTTACAATGTGAATAGTCCTCACTTTTTCACCTCTGCGGGAACAATCTCTATACATACGATCTCCCCCACAACCCCAATATTGAGTAGGTGGTTTCCTTGGTCTTTGCCCCCCTGTCTCAATCATTTTGGGTTCTAAAAACCTTCTTTCATATTCATCTATGGTAATACTCCCAAGCTTGAGTTCAAATAACTCCTTCATTTTCTTGTCATAGTATCTCTTAGTCAAGTGTTTCTTTTGAAAATAGTTCTTGAATTCCTTTCAAGTACAATTTTTCCCATTAATGTGTTACACCTACACAAATTGGTCCCACCACATGGATGCCTTTCCCTTGAGATGATAGATGGAAATTATTCCTTCTTCATGTAAAGAGTAATTATGCAATTGAAAATACTTTCTCATACCTTGCAGCCATGTCTCCTCATCTTCATCCTTCTTGTGTTCACCATCAAATGTAAGAGGCTTGATTTTGTTCATTTCTCCTTGTAGCTCATCCACCACAGACCTCCTCTTATTTTTCTTGATAGGGGATGGTATTGAGCTACTGTGTGCTCTCCTAGTGGAATGACCAGGGGAGTGATGGTGATGTTTGTCAACACTTCTTTCTCTTCTCCTCTCATCATGAGACTTGTGACTTCTTCTCCTTATCCATCTTATTTTCTATTATGTCCAAGATCTACATTAACTTTATGTTGAAGTCCTCTTGTTGCTCCTTGGCTTTCATAAGCCTCTCAATATCATCTTTATAACTTTGGACATCTTTTTGCAAACTTTTAATGGTTTCTACCAAGTTCATGCTTTCTTCATTTCCTTCTACGTGCCCATTTGAGTTTGTACCTTCATTATCCATATTGACATACATTCCTCCAATCTCATCATCCTGGTTGTAAGCCCCTTGTGTATCTTCCATCCCTCTGAAATTTGTGTTGATCATGTTCTGATCTAATTGCTATTAACTCTGCAAAATGTGCAGCCAACAGAACCTGTTAGGCTAATTGATTTATCAATTGCATCAAATTATGTACAATTTTGATTCAGTATTGCGTCAGAATTATTTCTTCTAATATCATGAGAAATTGACTGTCCAGATCAACTTTATGGGTGAACATTTATATTGTATTGTCCAAGGCCTTTCCAATGCCTACTTCCATGCTCAATTCTAAGTATTGAATAGGAAGTTATGGTTATTTGAAAAATTGTCCTTTATGTGAGGGCGATCCTTGTACAGGTGATCTTATTTGGGAGTCGAATTAGCTCTTGGACCCATGTTGAATCCTCTCTTAAGGTTTACAGGCCCCTGTGATTTTCCTCAAATGCAGGTTCGTACAAATCAGAAACCTACGGGCTGCTTCTTTAAGCCCCTTTCTATCTTAAAATCAATGTTTGGGCACTAGCCCCTTTACTTCTACCCAAAACTCATGTGACCATGGGCTAGAACTAGGCGTTTAACTAAAAGGAACTCATCTATAGCTTCAGGACTCCGATGCTCCGAAACTTTGGGCTTTGAATGTTTCTCCCCCAACACATTTCAAATCCCCTGAACACTGAATTGGTGAACTCTTGATCGGACATTTTTCAGGAGCTTCGGGACTCTGACGCTTTGGAACTTCAAGCTTCGAAATATTTTCCAACACAACAAAACATTTTCCCCAAATGTCGAAGTGATGAACCCCCAAACAAATGCTTCTTCGGAGCTTCGTTACTCCGGCACTCTCGAGCTTCGGGCTTGAGAAGATTTTCCAACACAACACAACATCCCCCCCGAATGCCGAAGTGGAAAACCCCCAAACGGATGCCTCTCTGGAGCTTCGTTACTTTGTCACTCCGAAGCTTTGGGATTTGGAATATTTTCCAACACAACACAACATTTTCCTCAAACGTCGAAGTAGACAACCCCAGAACAGGCGCTTCTCAAGAGCTCCACTACTCCGGCACCCTGGAGCTTCGGGCTTCGGAAGATTTCTCAACACAACCCCACATTTCACCCGAACGTTGAATTGGCGAACTACTCTGGCTCTGGAGCTTCGGTCTTCGGAGGATCTTACAGCACAACACTCCACTTCCTCTGAATGCCGAAGTGGCGAACCCCTGAAGGGTTCAAGAATCAATGATCTATGCTCCCTACTGAGATCTACGGTCAATAGGAGCTCCAGGACACCGGGCTTTGAGAGTTCCTACGCCTCTAATGCATAATACCTCTGAATCGTCGAATGACAAATTTGAGATTGACGGCTCTCGCTCCTCCTGCAGCCAGTGGTTGGGATCCCCTTCGGAACTCCGGACTTTAGGAGTTTTGAGGCTCCAATACACGCTACCTCTCGAATTGTCGAATGTTGAACTGGAGATGGGATGAGATATACGGTTCACGTGTCCTCGTCAACAGACGGTTTGGATTGACATCGGGCTTCGGGGCTTCAGGAATTTTCAAGCCAGAACACCTTTTATCCACAGTCCTCCAGATTTATAAACTTTCAAAGGTTCAAAAATATGTTGACACGTGTCCCTGATGACCAACGGTCTAGATTTACTCTGGAGTTCAAGACTTCGAGAGATTTTCCTCCTAGAAACACAAGAACCTGTTTCTTTTGGAGTGTTGAACCTCTGAACTGTCGTGAGATATAAAACTCACACTTGCCTACACGCAGATCCGATGGTTGGGATATGATCTTCTCCACAGTGCTTCTCCTCCAGGTCTGGACTTGATCCGACGGCCCAGATCTATCCTTGGCCAATCCAACAGCTGGAACTTCTCCCTCTTATCTATGGCGTACATTCACTCCAAGACTTCGGAGCTTCGGGGCTTTTGTCTCTTTTATGAAAAACGAATTAAAATAGTCGAAGTGGTGAAGTCCGAAGGACTTGGGGGGTTTAACGTCCTCACTTCTTACCTTAACCTGATGACCCTGGTTCTTCCACACTCAAATTCAATGGTTGGGATTTGATCTCCTCTACAGTGCACTCTCCTCTCGTCTGGGTTTGATCCAACGACCCAGATCTAATCTGGCGGCCTGAATCAACGATTGTTGTGGTTTCTCACACCGCTACACCTCCTGAGCTTTTGAACATAGTCAAGATGTGCTCTCAGCTCCCTCTTGGCACCCATGGATGCACTGTAAATCAAAATTTGGCTATTTCGAAAATGATTCTCTGTGAAAATTTTGCTTCAATTTCAACTTACTCAACCCATCCATGCTCAGTGTTGAAAATCGGAGCTCTGATACCATATTGGAGCATCCCCATCCACCCCATTGTTGGGATATGCCACGTGAAATAAAATTTGAACTGTATACAATATTTGAACATGGGGAAACTCTGCAAATGCCCATATTTATATGGCATAAAATAAAATACACATGCAACACACAATTTTATACAGGATAATAATGGAAATACACATGCAGTATACACAGGAAAAACCCATAAGAAAAAATGCATTAATAAAGTTGCAGCATGTAATTTAACACACAATTGACACTTATCTTTGATAGAAATACCACCAACTATGTGCAGACCTTCCACGGTCTTCCAAACCTTAGACCACGCTGGTCAGCAGTCTCAGCAGTGGGTCACCCCCGAGTTGGGACTAAACTCCACCTAAGAAAAGGAATTCTTAACTAGGTTGATGTATCTCAGATAACAGTAAAAACTCTCTTACAGGTGTCAACTCAATCTGACAGTCTACAGTCCCTCATTCCCCACATGCATGTCTCACCCCAGGAAATGTGCCCCTTCTCTGCTCAATAGTCCTTCGGCTACCCCATTTCCTTTCTAGGGCTTCAGCAACAGGCCAGACAGGAAGTCTTAGAGCCCTGTAGTTGTTGTTTGGCACCTTTGGGAAAGCAATTCCCAGCAAGTGTCTTACCCAGAGAGAATTTCTCACGGGCCTGACAACCCGTCTCTTTAGTATCCCATAGGCCCGAAAACCTACTTCTTCAGTGCAACTCTTTAGTTAACCAAGTACAGGAACATGTACAGGATTAGTATTGGTTCAAGTAAGGTACAAGAATGCTTCCCTTGACGGAGAGGTACGGTGGTCAGCTCAAATCCATGAGTCCAAGAATGGAGAAAATGATGGAATGAATGAAGGAGCTCCCCCAAAATGCACTAAGTCCAAGCTCTTTATATGCATGTGCCCAACTTGACACTTGTCAGGTTGAGAGCTATTTTGGCCCACTTGTCCCCATCCTTAGAACTTAGGATAAAATCATTATCCATAATTTATACTTTATACTTTAAGGAATATTAATATAATATTCCTTTTTATCTTAGCCCCTTATCCTTAACGTTTAGGCCCCTTTCCCTAACTAGTGGAGTTTAGTCCCCCATACTCTTTTTACATGGTTGGTCTGCACATAGTGATGTGTTTTTCATTAATATTTGCATGTGAATATATTTACATTTACATCACATATATACTTGTTCTTTCTGTATCCCCGCTCACCAGCCTAAGTGCATTTGTATTTACATTTACATTTGGGGTTCGGCCTAGGGGTATTAGAACATGTATATTATTCTCAATTTCAATCTCTTGAATTGGATCTATCTCAATATTTTTTGCATCATTTTTCTAGGTGAGAGTTACACTTTGAGCTTGGGCATCGGTATCATCTAAACAAAAATTGTGTGTATGATTTTCTTTTTCCTCAAGTTCTGCATCTTGTAATATTTGTGTGTTGGTAGAATATTGTTTTATTTGTCAACATGCATTATGTCGTTCTAAATTTCGTTTCCCCTATTCTTGAAGCTCTTCAATTGTCATTTCTTGTTCCTTTCTTTGTTGATATGTTATTTGATATGCTCTTTGTTGGACTGCATTTTTTCTCTGTTCTTCACGTTCTTCAATTGTTATTTATTTTTCTTTTCTTTGTTGATATTCTCTTTGTTGTTCAGAATGTTTTTTTTTTTCTATATTTCACATTCTTCAGCAATGATTTCTTTTGCCTGAATCCTTGTCGTTATCTTTTTTGATATGATCTTTGTCATTCATATTTTTGTTTTATATGTTCTTGATGCTCTTCAGTTGTCATTTGTTGTGATTTTCGTTGTTGATTTGCTCTTTTTTCTTCAATTTTATGCTTTATTCGATCTTCCCTTTGTTCGTCACTCATTTGTTCTAAATTTTCACTTTGTTGTTGTTGTTTTTGCCTATCATGATCTCGTATTTGTCTTCTTGCATCCTTAACATGCATAACATCCATTTGGTAATTACTTGAATTAGTGTTCAAAGATAGTAATAGTTGTCCTATATGAAACAAAAGAAATATTGAAATCAATACAACACATTGTAACATTGGAAATTGTAGCCTTGTATGAAACAAAAGAAAAAATGAAATCAATGCAACACATTATAACATTGGAAATCAAATGTTGAAACACTAAAAGCAAAGCACTTTCACGAAAATCAATGCAATCATGAAATCAATGCAGCACATTGTAACATTGGAAATCAAACATCGGAACACTAAAAGCAAAGTACTTTCACATAAATCAATGCATCAATTGTTGAAATCAATGCAGCACATTGTAACATTGGAAATCAAATGTTGGAACACTAAAAGCAAAGTACTTTCATAGAAATCAATGCAACACATGAAATCCAATGTTGAAATCAATGCAGGGCATTGTGGATTTATATTATGTCTTGAGGTTATATGATTTTCTCAATGTAATCTAGATTTTTTTTTCTAGTTATACTCATTTTCTAACAATGTTGTTCATGGACTTAACTTCGATGGTCCTTTATAGCTATATGAAATTGTATTATATTTTTATTAATTAATTTAAATCCATATCTTAACTATGAGTAATTTTTAAAAAGATTTACACCTTGTGTGATTTTATATTGAATTAAACCAATATCAACTAGCATAGAAAATATAAAATCAACCATTATAATCGCATTTAAGAATATCATGATAAACAAAATAAAGTTGTTATAATAATAATGTAGTTATTTATTAAAGAATATAAAAATGGAACATTCACAAATGCCTACTTTCTAACATTTTTAGACCACAATTATTCATAATTTCTGAATAAATTTATAATCATAAAATTAATTATCCAAAATATGGATGAGTTAAACTTTTGACGAAACTCATATCCTCATGTATAAAAACTTAAATTGCATATCAACATCTTATTTATAGATACACATAAAAGTATTATTTAATGATAAAACAAAGCAAAGGGGACCAAAGTGTGGAGAATCCAAACTATCGAGTACATCATAGAGAATCGACATAGTTTGTAAATTGATTATTGAGAGACAACTTAGAAATAGACCACCCGGTATTCATGTTATCAAAAAGTATGGAAGTTAAGGTATATTGAGATCTTTTTTATTAATTTATAGTGCCTAACTTTACTTCACATTTTGAACTTATATATAATTCCAAAACTCATCCAAAAAAAAACGTGTCTAACTTGATGAAGCTTGAAGTAATCATCGGGATTACTTATCCGTTCTATTCCCTATTCAACGATATATTTTTTTCGAATAAAAAGACGGTCACCTGTTACTAAAAATGAGAACTAAAAGTTATACATAATCAAAACAAATGTTGCATGGCAACATAATCCTTGCCGAGTTGGAATGGGAATAAATGTACAGGGATGGGGGAATAAGTAGTGGAGCGAAATAGCGACTGCAGCGGAGACGTGGCAAGCAGCATGAAGCACAGGTGATATCTATGCAGGAAATGACACGCGGCTCCTAGAACGATTTTGGCATTGAAACCATTTAGTTCTTGAAAGTATTTTCATTGTAATTATACTATGTTTTGTTATTTTTACCAGTAGTTTAACTTGCCATGTTCGAAAATTTCCGTTCCTACCTTGCATGTTTTATCTCTTCAATGTATTTATGAAATTAATTCATAATGATTTATGTATACTTCCAACTGGTTAGAGTTAAGTACAATTTTCATAGTCACTTAAATAGATCATCTGGCTTGTGTGTCTCTATATGTGTTAGGATAAATAAAGTTATATGTGATGGCAAAGAAACAAATATATTTATTTTGAATCCTACTACGTTCTTATAGATGTGGTACTCCTCGATAAGTTTTTGTTTTTTGAAATAAAGGTTCCTAGAAAATAAGACCAGGAATCACACACATTAAACATTCAAATTAAATAAACACAATCTCTTGACATTCAGCATAGTTGAAGGTAAAAATTTATGAGCATATAAATATAAAAGAAGATAAAAATAGTTCTCTTTGAAATATATCAAAAAAATAATATTGTTTGTTACATATTCCTGGAAATTTAAATGCAGTTGTCATATAGACTGGGATTGGGGCTCATAAAAGAAATATGTACAATAAATTGGACTGTAGAAAGAAGAAGTGGGTGAGGGTAGAGAGCAAGACCTGAAAAGAAGAAATTGGAAGGTATTAGTCTTTGGTTAAACATTTCTATTTAAAGAGGTGGAATAAATTGATTGATAAACAAAGCAGGATGTGATCAGTATAGACTTACATTGATGGTATATATCTCCCCCTTTGTTATTTGCTTGTTGATGCATTTTGATTGTTGTTGTCGACGGCTACTGGAATCATGCCAACTGCCTATTTCCCTTTGTCGGTGAGCTTGTCAATTGCTCTTTGGAGCCATTCTTCGATGTAGCCTCTCATGGGGGCCACATTGATCTCATTCCGGATTTTTATGTTGAAAATATCATTTTCTAATTCCCTTAGATTGATAGAAAGATTACGCAGAGACTGATCAATTTCTTCATTTTGTAACGAATAGTTGACTAGCCAATTGTTCACATCATCTTCACCATACTCAAAGATGTTGTAAAACTTTTCTAAAGACAACCCCTTAAAAATATCAACTTGTTCATCGAAGGCTTGTTTGGT
This sequence comes from Picea engelmannii, assembly GCA_009831015.1. NCBI lineage: Eukaryota > Viridiplantae > Streptophyta > Pinopsida > Pinales > Pinaceae > Picea > Picea engelmannii. The sequence goes on along the minus strand of ML829444.1, from coordinate 82,682 downwards.
TAAGGACAAGGAGTTGACGATTAAGTTGGGGTCTTGGACCTCGTTGGTACTTTCGGCCAAGTCTATTTCGGTCAGCTTTCTTAATAATTCTTATTTCTTTGATATGGCTTGTTCACATGATTGGACAATGAGATGCAGGTTCTTCACTTTCTCTTTTCATCATGCATTTAATTGAGTGATCCGGTTTGGGGAGGGGCAATCTTCTTGTTTTCTTCTCATATATGTCATGTTGCTGACATGGACGCCAAAAGGGATGGTCCTGTCTATATAGAAAATTTCTTCATTTTTTAAATCCATCTGCAAATGTTCGTGCAAAGCATGTGCCCTCATTCCAAGGGAAGCCATACTTTGTGATGTTTCCCAGGCCTGAGTAATCAACTCCATTATTTTCTTGATATTCTTCTCCACATAACCTCTACACGATGCGAGGAGGTTGGAGGATCCTTTCAACTTGGCTGTAGGGGTGGAAGGCATAGTTATTGCTAAAGGACTCGCAAGCAATGGCATAGGAATCAAAGCTTCCTCCAATTCCTTAACTCGGTCCTTCAGTCTGGCATTCTCGGCTTCAATAAATCCAATGGAATCATCAAGAGAATCTCTGGTTGCTCGGTGAAGTCGGGAGATTTGGGATGGTTGCATGTTCCTAAGGTTAATCTATAAATGAGATTTTCCTTTCTTATTTCTTGCATCTCTCTTTTCAATAATTAAATTTTTAGACTCGTTGTCAAAAACAACGCTCTGGAATACGAAGGATTCATCTTCGTCAAAAATTTCAGTCTCAGTAATTTCCATTGGTGGACTATGTTGGATCGCGTCCCTAGGATGATCAACGTTTTGGAATACCCTATCCAGATCAGTGTCAAGTTTCATGTCTTCACATTCAATTTCGGGCTCTTCCACTTGCCCCACAAAGTTTTTTATTTTCTTCTTCACGGGAAGCTTGTGAGAACTATCAATTTTAGCACGAGCAAGCTTCTTATCTCCTCCTCTGTTTGAATAACTCTAGGTCACTTTCTTACTGGGGTGGGTCGTTGGAGCGATGATCCGGGATGTTGTGCTCTTGGGAGTGGTATTCGGGGATTGAACACTCTTCTCACCGGGGCATTTTCCTTGTTGTTTGTACAATTCAGTGGTGCTTTGTAATGTATCTAGGTTGTCGGTGTCAGAAGCAGGAGTGGTGTCGTCATTGTCTTTGTCTTCGTTTAGGCGTGTCTGGATAAAAGAATTGTTGAAGCCAACTGTTAGTAAATGTTCTAAAAAAATCTCATTAGGATCGAACCCTCTTATCCTTTCAGCATATTTTAGGTTCACGATGTTGAAATGGCCTGCGAATTCGTCAATTTTGTTGACGTTCCTCAACACGAAGTCCCCGACTTTCCAAGGCAGAGGAATGAACTATTTTTTTCTCTTCTCATGGAATAAATGCAACCAGTAGTTGTATTGCCTTACTATTTTTGTAACAAACATTTTGTCTATAATGTGACATGGAAGGAAAGCAAGATTTTTCTTGGAGCCAAAAATCATTATCACACTGTAATTCTCCATTTGTTCAAGTGCCCCTCTCCTATCCAAAAACTTAGTTGCGTGGTCAGACATGCAGGGATCATCCTTTCCTAACAATAAATCTTTGAAAACATAGACAAATTCATTAAAAACCTCATAAAAACAATGGGAGGCCTTGTGCCTTCACAAGGCCTGGTACTAGAAGGTTACTCAGTTGAATTCACAGTTTACCTTCTTGGACACAGACAGTTTTGGAAACAGATAGCAATGCGCTATCACGAAAACCAAGTAGGATGACATACAAAATTTCTTTTCCTTTTTGAATCGTGACAATTGGGAATAGATTTCAATGGAAATTAGCTTCCCCCAATCAAAAATGGCTTGTTCCTTTACTGTAAAATACAAATATAAAGAACCATGCGGAAAATACTTGTTGTGGATTCATGTTCTGTTATTCTTGTAGACAGCCAGGCAATTTCCCGGTGTGGATTTCTAAATGAACTAACTTGCAAGCTTGTGATATCTTCAAGAACTGTCGTCGAGTCTTCCAGGAACTCGGGCAAGAGGTGTAACCCATTGTAATTATTTTTTAGGAACTGCTTGGAGTCTTCTCCTCTGAAGGTCAATGTTGGCTCTGGCAATATTAACATCTTGCGGAAGACCTGAGGTGACAAAGAAACAATAGAGTGGTCCCACATTGGAAAATTATTTGGCCTGAAATATATCTCTCGGCGCACCAAGAGACCACCTCTGTACAGTCAAAAACTTCAGGGACACAGCCTACACGAGAAATTCCAGAGGTCCAAATTACTTTGTTCTGGGCAGAAGGGAATGAGTAGTAAGAGTATTCCCTGGACCACTAGAATTTTTGGTCCTTGCGCCCGAAGATGTTCACTGTATCTCCACAGAAATGTTGTGGAGCTGGTGCCATAAGTTTACGAGAACGACTGTTTTCTCCAGATGATTTTTTAAATGAACAGTTGGAGGGGATAATATAACCCTCCGTAAATGTTGGTCCAATGCATGTGAATGGGAGATCTCCTCGAGCCTTTCGCTCATTAATCACAATCTCTATGGGTGTTGCATGATGACCTGTTACCATTAAATCTTAGTAATTGCATACTTAGAAGTGCGAAGGTGGTGGGTACAGAGAAGAGTAATTAAGGATTGGAGGTTTCGTGATCCCACCAACCCGACGACGCGGGAAAGACATTCCATGATATTTGAAATGAACATTCAGAAGGGATAATATAACCCTCTACAAATATTGGCTTAATGTGTATTAATGGGAGATCTCCTCAAGCCTTTCGCTCATTAATGACAATCTTTACGGTTCCTGCATGATGAGTTGTTAGCATTAAAACTTACTAATTGCATATTTAGAAATAAGACCTTTTTTTTTGTGTATATATATATATATATATATATATATATATATATATATATATATATATATATATATAT
>ML829444.1:58016-79461 GCA_009831015.1 Picea engelmannii | reverse complement strand
TAATGTTTTTTAAAAATAATTTTTTATTATAAATAAGACTCTATTATATATATATATATATATATATATATTAATGTTTTTGTAAACATTTTTTTTATTATAAACAAGTGTGAAAGTGGCGGGGGCAGGAAGAGAAAGTAAGGAATGGCCAAGTATGAAAAGAGGTCGGACGGGCTTCAAAATATGGTTACAAGGGATACTCAGGAGAGTTGAGGGCCGGAGGGTCAAATTGTATGTCTCGAAAATTTTGAGTGCAAAACGCGTAAAACGGAGAAGGGCATGATGGGGTAGTCCAGCAGTCAGTTTGTATATCGTGGAATTTTGGGTGTTATTTGCAGGTCGTCGAACAATGGAAGCACAATCTTGAGCCCGCCTGTCCAGGATCCCGCAATCAAAAAAGTGGCTAAGTATGGAATAGGGAAACGGTCGGTCGGACTCGTTTTCACTAATATATTGAAATTTGTAATAGATATCCCATTACATGGCAAGATATTTCCTGCATGTTTCTGGACAAGTTGTGTAGGGGTAGTCAGTTTGATTGTCTCCTCGAGGATTTTACTCATTAATGACAATATTTACGGTTGTTGCATGGTGAGTTGCTAACATTAAACCTCAGTTATTGCATACTTTGAAAGAAGTGCGAAGGTGACAGACAAAGGAAACAACGATTAGGAATTGGATATTTTGTGAACCCGCCAACCCGACAATCCATGAAAGAGATTCCAATAAATGGCTAAGTATGGAAATCGGACAAACAGGCTTCAAAATAGGGTGACAAGGGTTCCCCAAGAGACGTGAGGCCCCAATGGTCAAATTGTATGTCTCGGAACTTTTGAGTGCAAAATGTGTAACACGGAAGAGGAGATGATGTGGGATTCCGGTAGTCAATTTGTATATCACGGAATTTTGGGTGTTGTTTGTAGGTCACAGAACAATGGAAGTGCAATCCAGAGCTCTCCTGATCAAGGATCCGCGATTGAAAAAGTGGCTAGGTATGGAATGGGGAAGTCGTCGGTCGGAGTCGCGATATAAAAGCATGAGTGTAAATGTGAACCCATGAGTTCACCAACCCGCGTAGTTAGACATTTTCGGAAAAACGACTAAGTAACCAGAAAGAGAAAATAGAGGGGAAAAAGAAACAGGAATTTGGTTAAGTATGGAAGAGGGAAAGGAAGGGCTAATATATTGAAATTTGTAATAGATATCCCATTACCTGGCAAGATCTTTTCTACATGTTTCTGGACAAGTTGTATAGGGATAGTAAGTGTGACTGTCTCCTCGACCCTTTTTCTCATTAATGACAATATTTACAGTTGTTGCATGATGATTTGTTAGCATTAAACCTCAGTTATTGCATACTTGGAAAGAAGGGCGAAGGTGGCGGGCACAAGAAACAACAATTAGGAATTGGAGATTTCCTGAACCTGTCAACCCGACAATCCATGAAAGAGATTCCAAGAAATGGACAAGTATGCAAAGCGGTCGGACGGTCTTCAAAATAGGGTGACAAGGGTTCCCCGGGAGATGTGAGGCCCCGATGGTCAAATTTTATGTCTCGGAACTTTTGAGTGCAAAATGTGTAACATGGAAGAGGGGATGATGTGGGAGTCCCGAAGTCAATTTATATATCGCAGAAGTTTGAGTGTTGTTTGTAGGTCACGGAACAATGGAAGTGCAATCTAAAGACCGCTTGCTCGGGAATCTGCGATAATTTTTTATTATAAATAAGACTATGTTATATATATCAATGTTTTTGTCAAAAAAAAATTATTATAAACAAGTACGAAGGTGGGGGGGGCGGGAAGAGAAATTAAGGAATGACCAAGTATGAAAAGCGGTCGAACACGCTTTAAAATAGGGTTACAAGGGATATGTAGGAGAGGTGAGGGCCCAAGGGTCAAATTGTATGTCTTGGAAATTTTGAGTGCAAAACACGTAAAACGGAGGAGGGCATGATGGGGTAGTCCAACGGTTAGTTTGTATAACGCACAATTTCGGGTGTTGTTTGTAGGTCGTCGAACAATGGAAGCGCAATATTGAGCCCGCGTGTCCGAGAACCCGCAATCGAAAAAGTGGTTAAGTATGGAATAGGGAAACGGTCGATCAGACTCGTTTTTGCTAATATATTGAAATTTGTAATAGATACCCCATTACCTGGCAAGATCTTTTATGCATGTTTCTATACAAGTTATGTAGGGATAGTCAGTGTGACTGTCTCCTCAAGGATTTTACTCATTAATGAAAATATTCATGGTTGTCGCATGGTGAGTTGTTAGCATTAGACCTCAGTTCTTGCATACTTGGAAAGAAGTGTGAAGGTGGCGGACACAGGAAACAACGATTAGGAATTGGATATTTCGTGAACCCGCCAACCCAACGATCTACGAAAGAGATTCCAAGAAATGGATAAGTATGGAAATTAGATGGATGGGTTTCAAAATAGGGTGACAAGAGTTCCCCAGGAGACGCGAGGCCCCGACGGTCAAATTGTATGTCTCAGAACTTTTGAGTGAAAAATGTGTAACACGAAAGAGGGGATGATGTGGAGTCTGGCAATCAATTTGTATATCGCATAAGTCTAGGTGTTGTCTGTAGGTCATGGAACAATGGAAGTGCAATATAGAGCTCGCCTTCCCGGGAATCCGCGATCGAAAAACTGGCTAGGTATGGAATGGGCAAGCGGTCGATCGGAGTCGTGATATAAAAGCATGAGTGAAAATGTGAACCCATGATTCCGCCAACTCGTGCAGTTAGACATTTTCAGAAAAATGACTAAGTAACTAGAAAGAGAAAGTAAAGGGGAAAAATAAATGGGAATTTGGTTAAGTATAGAAGAGGGAAAAGAAGGGATAATATATTGAAATTTGTAATAGATATCCCATTACCTGGCAAGATATATTATCAGTTCTGTGAGGAATATTGCTCACTGAATATTTTTGTTATTATTCCTATCTTTGTGTTTATGGTATTCATTCTATAATTAGTTCGTTCAGTTCCTAAATCTGGATCAATGGTATCAGAGCGGTCTACTCTTCATTTATTTTTCTTCGTGCATGTCCCCGACAAGGTCTGGGTACAAGAAGTTGGGACTCGAACCAATCGAGCCATTACCATATCGGTCGTGTCAAGCCCAACAACAAACCATGGGAGACGAAAATAAAGATGATGGAGCAGGAGATCCTATTAAAAAAATTCTCGAGGAAGCCCTCGTGCGACAAAGGAATAAAATGATGGACAACTTTGCACAGATCCTTTGATGGTTTCCCACGGGAGAAGCATCTTCATCAGGTGGCCATGCAACCCCCTTCAAGGTATAAGTAAATTTTGATATTCCATTATTTGAAGGACTGATAGATGCAGATGTTGCAGATAAATGGTTAAATCTACTTGAAGGATACTTTTCTGTCCACAATTTTTTCGATCGGGAAAAGATCACTTTTGCACTCCTCAAGGTCATTCCCCATGTTAAAGACTGGTGGGATACCTACTCTGAGAAAAGGGTCGTGGAGGAATCTGTAATTTTTGTGGTGGCCCCTACATGGGATTCCTTCCGAGATTCCATTAAAGAACAATACTACCCTGTTGGAAGCTATGAGGACTAGTACACCAGATGGACCACCCTACGTCAAGAAAGGGACCAGACACTACCAGACTTCACCAATATTTTCCATACCCTCCGCACCAAATTGGGTATCAAATATTTTGAGCGTCATCTGGTGCTCAAATACCATGCTTGTTTGCATAGATACATTCAAACAGAAATGGAGTTCTTGGACATCGCCTCATTGGGCACAACTTATAGATACGTTGTCAAGATCAAGAAGAAATTTAAGCAGAAACGGTGAGAGTTTGGATCTGCAAACCCCTCATAGCCGAAGCAAGGAAAAGGAAACCCCAACCCACACAGCAGGGGACCAAGTCAGGATGGCCACCCTAAGGAAAATCCTTCCAAGCCACAACACAAGAATGGTAATGAGAAGATGAAGAAGGACACTGGAAAATGGTGCGAGTACCATAAAAGTCCTTGGCACAACACCGACAAATGTCGCTCCAAGAAATCCCTCGTGGTCGAGCTGAAGGCTTCCGAGTCAGAGGCTAATTTAGATTCTGAGTCAAATCCTAAAGGAGGGAAGCGGATTATAGATTTTGAACCCAGTGCCACGGTCTCTACCACCAAAGTCCGACCAAGCGAACCAGAGGAAGGGGAACGCCTCTTTCACTTGTAGATGTGGGTCAAGGGGGCTTCGATTCACTTCATTGTCGACATCGGTAGTCATAAGAACTTGATTTCAGCAGAGGTCATCAAGCGGCTGAACCTGCCAATGACATTGCACCCGCAACCCTACACCATCGGCTGGCTTCGTCAAGGAAGAGATCTTCATGTAAACCAATAGTGTCGTCTTCCCTATGGCATCAAGCCTTTCAAAGATAAAGTATTGTGTGAGATTTCTCCCCTTGAAGTTTGTGATGTTATTTTAGGACAACCATATTTTTAGAACCATCATGTTGTGTATGAGTCGAGACCCCGCAATGTTATTATTATTTTGGGTAGACAATTGTACAGGATTCCAGAGGTGGCATTGCCTACTGCTATTTATTTAATCTCTGCTAAGCAATGCAGTAAGGTCATTTCATAGACCAGGAAGTTCATCTTCTTTGTGATATGTTCTCACAGTAAGCAGAAGGTCACCGCCACATCTGTGGCCTCTACACAACACCTCTTTGTAGTAGAAGAAAGTGGATGGGATCATGGAAGAATATAGAGACATCTTCATCTCACCTATAGGGGTACCGACACACTGCCAAGTCAAGCATGCAATTGATCTAAACCTTGGCACACCTCTACCTAATGGACCAGTCTATAAACGCTCACTAGTGGAGAATGATGAAATCGGGCGTTAGATCCAAGAGCTTCTTCAAAAGGGGCACATCAGCCCCAGCTCCTCCCCTTGTGGAAGCCCAATTTTACTAGTGCATAAAAAGGACGAGACTTGGAAACTCTGCATTAATTATAGAGACTTAAACAAAATCATATTCAGGAACCGCTATCTCATTCCTAGGATTGATGACCTTCTTGAACAACTCAAGGGGGGAACGTTCTTCAGCAAGATTGACCTGAAGTCTGGCTACCATCAGGTTCCCATCGAACCAACGGATGTCTTGAAGATAGCCTTCAAGTCTAAGAAAAGTCTCTATGAATGGCTTGTCATTCCCTTTAGCTTAACAAGTGCACCAGCCACTTTCATGAGGTTGATGGATGATATATTGAGACCCTTCACCAAATCCTTTGTGGTAGTGTATTTGGATGACAACCTCATCTTCAACAGAATGTGGGAGGAGCACATGTGGCATATTCAGCGGGTTTTGAGCACTCTACGGCAGCACAAGCTTTATGCCAACAAGGAAAAATGCTCTTTTGGCATGAATAGGGTCCAATACCTAGGCTACATTGTTGATGAGCATGGGGTACATGTTGATCCAGCTAAGATCCAAGTCATTCGTGACTAGCCAACCCCAACCACACTGACCGAGCTTCAGAGCTTCTTAGGACTCGCCATTTTTTACCGACGGTTTGTGTTGGGATTCTCCCATTTTGCCTAGGCCCTCGGCCAGGTGACCAAGGGCGGTGGTAGGGCCAAGTTCGTGTGGGGGAAGGAGAAGAAATGAGCATTTGAAGATCTGAAACATTGTTTGTGCTCATCTCTCGTACTCTCCTTGCCCAATCTGCAACAACCATTCGAGATTGAGACCGATGCATCTAACTATGTTGTGGGCATAGTTCTCACTTAGCACGAGCATCCGGTGGCATGCCATAGTGAGACACTCTCCGATGTTGTCCATAAATACCCCACCTATGACAATGAAATGTATTCCATTGTACAATCCTTTCGTCAATGTAAACATTACATTATGGGGACAGAGACGATCATACACATTGATAACAAGCCTCTACAGTTCATATAGACACAGGGGAAATTGTAGAACGACCGCCATCAGAAGTGGTCCACCTACTTGCAGCAGTTCCATCTGAACATCAAGTATAAGACAGGTATCTCCAATCATGTTGTTGACTGCCTCAGTCGACCTCTTATGGTTGCACTTACCACTGTGCTCCATTCCTATGGACATGAAACATCGGAGTGGCCCCAACTTTACCAACAAGATTCGGACTTCACCACCACATATCATCTCTTGAGTACAGGCGGCATTGTCATTGATTTTCACATTCAGGATGGAATCTTATGCCACCTGGGCCATCTCTGTGTTCCTATAAGCGAGCGTGCGAAGATGATTTGGGAATCCTACTACAGTCGGGTGGCAGGACATTTTGGCGTAGAGAAAATTGTACTTCAGAAACATTTTTATTGGCCAAAAATTTGACCGAACATCAGCAAGTATATCAGCTCTTGCATTGCCTGCGCCATTGCCAACCCGGCCATCAAGAAGCAAGGCTTAACCACCCCTCTTCCTATTCCTGAGAAGTTGTGGGAGTCCATATCCATGGATTACATGTCTGGTTTCCCGACCACCAAGCACAAAAATGATTGCATGTTTGTGGTCGTTGATCGGTTTTCGAAGATGGCCATCCTCACAGCCTGTAAGAAGACTGTCACAGCGGCTAATATTGCCAAGCTCTTCTTCGAACAAGTTTGGTTTCACTTTGGGATACCATAGACCATCATCTCCGACCGAGATAGCAGGTTCCTCAGCACCTTTAATTCGAGTCTTTGGTCTCTGTTGGACACCAAGCTCACAAAATCCACTTATTTCCACCCCCAAACTGATGGCTGAACCGAGGTCATCAATCGGATGATTGTGCACATCATGTGCATGTACAACTCTAAGCATCCTCGTACATGGGACGAGACTCTCCCATATGTCCAACACAGTTACAATAGAGCTCTCCACAGTTCCACCGGCCATAGCCCATTTTAGGTGGGTCTAGGATTCCAACCCTTGGGACCCATTGACATTTCACTTCCTCTTACCACTGCACAGACAGACTCTTCCCCTGATCAATCTGCGATCGACAAAGCCACCATATTCATTGAGCGAATTCATCACATCCGCCAACAGGTCTAGGAGATTTTGCAGAAATCCAATACTGAGTACAAGCAGCGCCATGGTAAACACACAGTACCACACCAGTTTCAGGTTGGTGACAAAGTTTGGTTACATTTGCAGAAGGAGTGTCTGATCATTGAGCCCCATCAGAAGCTTCGGCCACTTCGTTATGGTCCTTACACTATCACCAAGGTTGTGGGTAGAAATGCTTTTGAGATCAACACTCCACCCTTCCTTGGTCTGCATCCAGTATTCAATGTGGACCTCCTTCGGCCATATTTCCCACCATTATTGGACACTTATGAGCTCGCCGAACAGCTGACAACAATAGATCTCAACCCTGACTGCATGGAATAAGAATCCATCGATCATATAGTGGACACACAGGTCAAGGGCACTTGCCAGCAGCAAATCTAGCTTTATCAGGTTGTCAAGGCAAGGAAACTCCTACACCAAGGCAACTGGCTCACCCGGGGCCAAATCTAGTAGAATTTTCCTCACCTGATGGGGGATCTCAATGCAATGGAGACCATTGCTTCCTAAAGGGGGAGGATTGATCCAGATGGATATTGGTGGCCACCCACCTATTCCAACTCACTCCTCGTGTCCATTTTTTGTTCAGCATGTCTTTTTGTACTACTTTATAATTGTGAGTTTTACACTTTTGGGGTTGTCTAAAGCCTCACACATTCTCCAGGTGGATACGGGTGGCCTCTCGCCTAATCCAACTGGCTTATTTTGTATGTTTTCATATCATCACATCTTGTTGTATTTTCAGGGTTGTTTTGAGGCCCTAAACATTGTTTTTTTTACTCGCCACAGTCAGACTGTAGACAAAGTCAAAGTCTGACAATGAAATGTGTAGTTCTTTGAAAGACCTTTCCAATGGGCTATCACGCACCTAAAACGAAGGTCGTATTGTTATAACCCTAAATTGCACCAGACATGCATACCTGGCATCAGGCCATCTAACTTGTTATCTTTTCCAAGCCATCATTGAACAAGCTCTTCTAAAAATCATTGTTTTGAAGGTGTACGCACCCTGCACCACTACTGCCCGTGTACACACGCCTGCTGACCCACTACAGCCCACGTACACTCACAGAATATCGCGAAAAATGGAAATTGCATAGGATACTGGTTTTCGAGCCGTTACTTAACCGTTTGACTGCCCATATCCAGTCACCCCAACTGTTACTATCTGTTTTGGCCTATAAAAGAAGGAGTTGGGGTCCCATTGCAAGGAAGAAGCACGAGAGCAAAGAAACTCTGCCCATTTTATCATCCCCCTTTGCCCCAATTGCAAATCCCTTGCCATTTCCGTAAGAGAGAATTGAAGAGGAGAAGAAGATGTGGAAGCAGTTGGTGCATGGTAAAGAGGAGCCCAAGACCAAGTTCAAGGAGCAGTGTCGATCTCATATTGTAAGTGACTTTTGTGAGATTAATATAAAGAAGTACTCTTTCCGTCCCGCCAAATGACGTCTTAAACTTATATGATTTGTTTACATTTCTTGTTTATGATGTCTAACCCACTAATCCATATGTAGAATGCATGCTTGTAGTTTCTTGTTTGTCTTTTGGTGAATGCAAGTCAGCCTTGGGAGGAGACTTGCAGTCAGGAAACAACTAAGCGCAAAGGGATCAACATCGGACGCAGAGTTTAAGGTATGCCTACCGGATCCCTATACCTTGTCCTGTATGTATGATTATGGGGTAATGTCGGGATAGTTGATAAAAAGTAGGAGACTTTAGACGATTATCTCTGCCTACACTTTAGAACCCTGGTGTAGTCCGTAGAGGGGTTTTCCCGCTATAGCAATTATGCAAAAGTTATGACCCTAGGAAGTTGAGGTACCAAATTACACCAACTTACCCATAGGGCCCACATGAATTTTGGTGTTTCACCTACTAGGGTTAGGTTTTAGGATGTCTAGGGTTTTGGCATTCATGAGTAATATGAAAAGGGCCTATGGAGCCTCATTGTAATCCATTTTGCTTAGACAGATGCACGTAGAAGCCACATCTCTTCTCAGAGATAGCTACCACCATTCGAGCAAGTTTCAGTTATGCAGTTCTACAGTTTTAGAGTTTCAACCTATTTCATTATTTAATAGAAGATATTGTTCACTGAATATTTGTGTTATTCTTCCTATCTCTATGTTTATGGTATTCAGTCTATAATCAGTTCGTTTCGTTCCTAAATCCGGATCAACTTACTCATTTTCTATTGTGCTTGTACCATTAAAAAGGGTGTGAGAAAATGCTTTGTTAAAGATTTTTTTTATTACAACTTGTGGGAGTAATTGTGTTCTTGATACATTGTTCAATGCCTTGAAATATTATTTTAAGTATTAAAATGTATGCATGATGAGTTGTTAGCATTAAAGCTTAATAATTGCATATCTAGAAATAAACTTATTGCACTGTCAAATTGACCGTAAGTATAACAATGAAGAAATGGAATTTCAAAATTGTGGTTGATTTCATAGCCCCATTTGACTTCAGTTACCATATATCATTTTTTTTCTTTTTTTTTTTCAAAATATTCGCAAAGAAGAAATTTGGTAATTTCATTAATAAAGTAAAAGTGCTCAAATAGAGGCTCAGGGATGGACAACTAATAAAATGTTTCCTTTTGGAGTAAAGGAATCAAGGAAGCGAAACGGAAATAAGAGATTGTTTGCTCAGCAAGGTTGAGATGAAAACGAAACTTCTTGGGTGGGGCCCCAACTCCCGCATCGTGAATTAGTGTTGTTATGTTCTATCTGCATTATGAATACAATTGAATGTTTGGTTTGACACTGTCTGAAATTCATTTATGTTTCCATAGAAGCCTCATGGGATCGACACAATGCATTGTCATATAATTGTTCAATGCTCCATATCAGATCAAATTACTTGAGCCAATACAATATTTAAGAATCACGAGACTATCGAATCATGCAAACGAGAAAAGGTGTTAAATCGAGCAAAGAAGCACCAACCAAGATTCGAAGGCAATTTTTTTAATAGTAAACATATAAAAAAAATAGTGGGAAATATACATTTATCCTTAGACATTTGACTAAGTTCTTTGCACCAAAGTATTGAACATATTTGTCATAAATACAGGTACAGGAGCTACAAAAAAAAAAAAACATGCATACAATTATGTGTTGTCCATCTAGTGCGACAACATGGAGGAGCCATCGAAAATCTCTTGAACATGCATACAAATTGATTACCATGTTTTTTTAGAAACTCCTTGCAGTCTTCTCCTCGGAAGGTCAATATTGGGTGCCGCAATCTCAATATCTTGCAGAAGACCTGAGGTGACCAAGAAACAGGAGAGTGGTTCGACAGTGGAATAATTCTTTGGCTTGAAACAGGTCAACAACACTCCTACTCCTGACGCTGCTGACCTAGAGACATTGCAAAGCACCACTGAATTGTACAAATAACAGGGAAAATTCCCCGATGAGAAGAGTTTCCAATCCACGACCACCACTGCCAAGAGTACGACACCCTGCAGCATCACTCCAACAGCCCATCCCAGTAAGAAAGAAACCCAGAATTCTCCAAACACGAGAGGAGATAAGAACCCTCCTCGCGGTAAAATTGATAGTTCTCACAAGCTTCCTGTGAGGAAGAAGAGAAAAAACATTGAAGGGCAAGTGGAAGAGCCTGAAATTGAAAGTGAGTACACACCAAGAGACCACCTCCTTATAGTCAAAGACTTCAAGGATACGGCCTGCACGAGCAATTCGAGAGGTCCAAATTACTTCATTCTGGGTGGAAGGGGACCAAGAGACCCCCTCCTTACAGGAAAATACTTCAGGGACACATGTTACACAAGTAATTCCATAGGTCCAAATTACTTCGTTCTCGGCGGAAGGGGATGAGTAGTAGGAATATGCCTTGTACCACTGGGAGTTTTGGTCCTCACCCCCTAAGATGTTAATTGTATCTCCAGAGAACAGGAGAGTGGTCCCGCAATTGAATAATTCTTTGTCTTGAAATATATCTCTCGACGCACCAAGAGACCATTTCCTTACAGTCGAAGACTTCAGCGACACGGGCTGCACCAGGGACAAATCCAAACCTAATCCAAAACCCTAAAAATGAAAGGAAATGATACATCTCTAAGGGCAAGGACTGCCATCCGAGCCAAGAGAGTCAAACTCTCAAGTTGCAAAGTGGCTATTGTGTTCCACGTCGGTTTATTTTCTTAAACCCCTTCCTTTGGTCTTGTCACGGCCACCATCACTGAGCCGAGAAGTGCCCCCTATTATGGTGGATTTCAATTTGGGCGCAGGAGTGGGAACAACGCCTGCATTGCCATCATTCATCGTCGTATCATCATCCATCAGATCATATTCTTCCGGCTTGAAATCGACCGCATCAACCTCTGCNNNNGGAATTCTTTGGCTTGAAATATATCTCTCAGCGCACCAAAGGACCATCTCCTTCTTTGATTTTGGGCAGAAGGAGATGAGTAATAAGAATATGCCCTGGACCACTGGAAGTTCTGGTCATCATGCCCGAAGATGTTTACTATATCTGGACAGAATTGATGTCGAACTGCTACCATAAGTTAATGAGAATGTATGTTTTCTCCAGATGATGCTTGAAATGAACATTCGGAACAGATAATATAACCCTCTGCAAATCTTGGTTTAATGTGTATCAATGGGAGATCTCCTCGAGCATTTTTTTTATCAATGACAATATCTACAGTTCATACATAATGAGTTGTTACCATTCAAGCTTATTAATTGCATACTTAGAAAAAAAACTATGAAGGTGGCGGTGATGATGAAGAGCGACTATGAATTGGAGATTCTGTGAGGCCGCCAATTGGACGATGCGTGAAAGAGATTCCATGATGCTTGAAATGAACACTCGGAAGTGATAACACAACCCTCCGCAAATCTTGGTTTAATTCGTATTAATGACAGATCTCCTGGAGCCTTTCGAACATTAATGGAAATCTTAACGGTTCCTGCAAGATGAATTATTATCATTGAAGCTTAATAATTTCATATCTAGAAAGAAGTGTGAAGGTAGCAGGGATGGCGAAGAATGATTAAGCATTGAACATTTCGTGAACCCGCCAACCCGCGAAAGAGATTCCAAGAAATGGCCAAGTATGGAAAGTGGTCGGTCGGGCTTCAAAACAGGGTCACAAGTTATCCTCAGAAGACGTGAGGGCCCAATGGTCAAATTGTATGTCTCTGAACTTTTGACTACAAAATATGTAACATGGAACAGGGCATAATGACGGACTTCGGCGGTCAATTTGTATATTGTGGAACCTCGGGTGTTGTTTGTAGGTCACGGAACAATGGAAGGCCAATGTTGAGCAAGCCTAGCTGGGAAGCGCCGATGGAAATAATGGTCAAGTATGGAATGGGAAAGCAGTTGGTCGGACTCATGATATAAAAGCATGAAACATATTCGGAAAAATGACTAAGTAACCAGAAAGTGAAAGTAAAGGAGAAAAAGAAAGGGGAATTTGGTTGTCAATTTGTAGACCGGGGAAGTCTGAGTGTTGTTTGCAGGCGGCGGAACAATAGAAATGCAATGTTGAGCCCGCCTACTCGGGAACCCGCGATCCAAAAAGTTTTTGAATATGGAATAGGGGATCGGTCAATCGGACTCCTGATATAAAATCATCAGTGGAAATCTGAACACATGAATCCGCCAACCCGTACACCTAGACATTTTTTGAAAAACGACTAAGTAACCAGAAAGGGAAAGCAGAGGGAAAAAAGAAAGGGCAGGGCAGTTTTTGGAAGCAGGAATTGGTGTTAACAAAGCCCCATTGATGGTCTTAACAGTAACTATAGAGTGCATTAAACAGCTGAACAGTCTCTTCAATCAAGGAATAGATAAAGTGAGTCATGCTTATACTTTCCAGGATGTGTTTGCATAAGAGAAGCATCGAAAAGCCACAGGAAAATCAATTTTGGGATGTTCAAGTAAAATTGTTGTACTGTCAACTTCACTGTAATTATAACAAAGACGAATTCAAATTTTAATTATGTGTGGTTGATATGATAGTTCCACTGGACTTCACATAGTATATATCATTTTATTTCAAAATATTTCTGAAGATGAATTTTGGTAATTTCATAGATAAAGTAAAAGTGCTAAAATGAGCTACATATTACATTTGCCTCATAGAGCCTACATTAAAATGAAAATCAGGTCTTGTATATTCTTTAAGATCATAGAAAAACTGTCGATATCTTGAATGTATGATCCAGCCATAATTCATAAACCGGGCCCATGAGAACCTTGAACTACAGCATGAAAGCACATGAAGAAAATTCTTCCAAACACAAGACGACAGAAAACTAGCGGAGATTGGGCATTGTATCCCAGCTATAACCAAATCCCTAAATGGGCACCAAGAAAATTTGTCGATTACTATTTTACCATGAATAAAGATCACTATGAACATTTTCTTCTGATAGTACTATTTATATCATTACCAGTTCTAACAATGCCAAATTTCTAATATTATTGGAAATGCCTGATGGTTTCCGTTCATAGGAGCAAGCCATTTTGACAGTTCAAAGGATGGACCTAATTTATTCACAATTGGATACTTTGTATGGGGTTTGTCCTCATGCTTCTCATTCATGGATTGAACAATCTTATGTGCTTCCAGTTCAATTTTCCATGGCACTGCAAAACTCTATTCATATCCTCATTGGGTGGCATGGACAGATACACGTGAGATTGTTTTGTTTCCTGCCAACACTTGATCTGCAATTATTTTTTTTTGGCTCAGCCGATATGAAGTATGGAATTGTCCTCATTTAATGTAAATTTTCTACGGATCCTAAAGTCGCGTAGCATGTAGAAATTGTTTGCCTTTTTCTGTAGGTATACTTCATATGGAAATTCTACTAACCCAGCGAGCACATCTTGCAACAGAGCTTGTCTAATTGTACAATGTACGATTGTGTTGTTGACGGTTCGGATGGCAACATTGAGGCAATGTCTATATATGTAAGGTCATTTTTTACTGCATTGTAGACAATCAATTATATCGTCATTTATGAAAGTAGAGGCAGAAGAAGGATAGTTGCATTTGGCACATACAGGCTCAAAGGGGGTCGAGTACGCATTCGCTGCAACCAAAACACCCTCAACCTGGGCACGTGAGCATAGTAGTTAATATATTGAACAATATAATATACAACTGCACAACAACAAAAAACTGCAGAAAATTGGTCAAGGCAATTTTTATGAGCAAAGTGTGCATGGAATTGTAGATGTATATGCACAACAGTTGTGGAGCTAGTTAGTTTCTTGAGATCATGTATTATGTATGTTCGCAATTCCATTACAAATGTTGCTTGGGTTGTGCGAAATATCCTTTCCTTAACATCTCTTTTCTTTGTTATATTTTTGAAGAGCATAAGTGGAAATTTCCCTTTATGCAATTGTTGTTCCATTGAGGAACACAAATTTGAATAGGTGTCGAACAATTGCAGTTGCAACATGGAACAGTGTAATAGTTGTGTAACATAACTAAGATATATGAACATGTGAAAATAAAGGACAAAACTGGATATGGAGAACGGTACCATTGCCTTGTCGTTGTCTGACTCTCCAAATTTTATATGGAAAATGTGTTGCGAGTCAAGTTTTCTCGTGAGTGTGATAGTTGCACCAATGGTTCTAATTGGGTAAGTTTCATTGCTCTGTGCAAGTTGGTTGATTGTTGTGTCTGGTACGAAATGATATTCTGAACAAATCACGGGAATTTTTTCCACAATACTTGTTTCATTGAGCGATATAATCTTATCACATTCACCATGGTCATATACTGTTTTCGGCAACATATTAAAATTTGTAATGGATATCCCATTACCTGGAAAGATCTTTTTTGCATGTTTCTAGACAATTTTTGTAGGGATAGTCAGTGTGACTGGCATCATGGCTTCCTTGTCTTTCATGTCAACACACACAATGCATCTGGTTTTGTTTTCCTTGTCCAAGTAGGTTCTATAAATGACCATTATGTCCCCTATGAACACTTGTCCAACTCGGCGATTGTTCAAGACTTCTATCGATAGTATATTGGGTGTTATAAGTTTAGACATGATGACATTTTTTGAATAGGGAAAGTAATATGAATGGTGGTCTACATTATTTTTTTGTTTTTTTTTCCTGGCATAAATGTACACGTAGACGCACAACTTGGATGAAGTATGCAGGCCAGAGTTTTGTAACCAGACCTCCTAGTCTGCGGAACTTGCACTATGTTCGTTATTTCACTGATGCTCGTCGATACTTCTTGTGAATTGTAAAGTATGTGTTGCATATGACATCAGCATATTTATCATGGCATAGATGAATAAATAGCTCAGGATATTTTTTTGGTAAACATATCAAGGGCACAATGTATGAATCTTTACCTTTGGCCTTGTCGTTATGTTGATGTTTAAGATGATTGATTTCTTATGCCCATGTCACTAGTCCAACCTTTTCTCATGCAATCATGTGTACATGAAAATCAGAAGGACTGAATAGGAATATGCATTGTATACTGTCCATAATTGTTCTGAATGTCACATACAAGCTCGAAGGAGATGGAATATGAAATAGGGTGTCAAGGGATATTCAGGAAACATGAGGACCCGACGGTCAAATTGTATGGCTCAAAATTTTTGACTGCAAAAATGTGTAACACGGAACAGGGCATGATGGGGGGGTATAGCGGCCAATCTGTATATCGCAAAACCCCCGAAGCTAGATGCGCAATTTTGAGCCCGCTAGCCCAGGAACCCGCGATCGAAAAAGTGGCTAAGTATGGAATGAGGAAGTCATCGGCCAGACTCATGATATAGAAGCATGAGTATAAATGTGAACTCATGAGTCCGCCAACCCGCGCACCTAGACATTTTCGGAAAAATGACTAAGCAAAGCAACCAAAAAGCGAAAATAGAAGGGAAAGGGAAAGGGGAATTCGGTTAAGTATAGAAGAGGAGGGAAAAAAGGACAATAGAGAGTGGGAAAATAGAAATGGGGAGGGCAATGTTTGGAATCGGAAAGTCTCAACAAAGGCCCATTGTTTCCAAATCATCGTTTTCTAGTCCAATATTTTATCCACCTACCCGTTTTCTGTGTTTGATTTACCATCACAAATGGCACACCTTTTCGAAGATTGTACTTTAGCTTCCTCTACTGTGGCATATAAGATTTCATCCTCTTTTCCAACTAATTTGTTTCTTTCAATGTAGCAATGTAGAAAAAACAGTGGACATGAAGGTAAGTTGGTATGTAGAAATACATGTAAAAAAATAAATACAGTTCTATGTATTTCAATGTAGCGACCTAGAGAATACAATTGACACGAAGATAATTTATTATGTAGGAAGATATGTGGTATCTACATACAATAAATTAAGTGCAAAGCCGTAGAATAAATATACAGACAATAAATGAAATACAAAAAAATGGAATATGCAATAAGAGTAGAAGCATGCACCTTTGTATCCCATCTTCTACATTTGTGGTAAAGGGTCCTTGGTCTTCTCCAGTTATTCTGTTTGTTTCAATGTGGGAACGCACAAAATACAATGAACATGAATGTAAGCTGGTATGCAAGGGAAAACAAGTAATATGTACATATAGTAAATGAGAAGCAAAGGAATAGAATAAAAGAGAGTTAGAAGCATGAACCTTTCTTTTTCTTGATCCATGGTTGTGATTATATAGAATTTTTCCTGACCAAAATATATTACAAGCCAGAAAATATTAAGAAGTTGGATGGTCGTAGCTGAATGATTTGGTTTGTGCAACAAAGTATCCAGATATGCTTTGAGACATGGAAATATAATTTTGTAATATCTTTGATGTATATTTCATAATTCAAGTAGAAGACAAATTGCATCATGGTCCGACCAGTCTGTGTACAAGATAAAGAGGTTGTATTGTGATATGGACACATTTCACCATATATGGTCAATAAGTGTGTTTTGTACATGTTTTATATTAACCAAAAGAAAGCGGACATTGTAATTGCACATGTAGTTTTCCAATTGTTTTGTTATGGCACTATTTTGTAGCATGTCAACACTAAAGTATCCTAGAATGGTAATGATTTCGTCCAGATGTAAATGATGTGATGCATTTGAGAAAACATTCATTGTGTTAGCAATGTTGCACGTGGAGAGGCACAAAGATTGAATATTGCAATTTGCAATCAACAGAATATTGCTCTTGCTAGCACCATCTCAGCATTTTTTTTCTTTAACAATAACATTTTGCAAAGGCATGTAGGTATGGTTCAGAGTTTGGAGATATGCCAAGTTTGTGCAATTTTGGTGCAGCCTAGGCACCGTTGTACCATACGTAGCCCTTCTGCACCTACCTGCAGTTTTCTTCTACAAGAACATCCTGCAAAGGCAACAAGCTTGACATCGTATTTTTCATGCAAAAAACATGGATTCAATTCCCGTATGGGATAGGCAGGTACGGGATAGGCGCTAGATTTCCACTTCGTCACACATGGAAAAGGACCAGTATTTGCAATTCTAGAAAAAATGACAGTCAGAGTTGTGCACACAACATTGGCATGCACATGGTGTAGAGCCTCAGGAAAAAATCGAAGGAAAATTTAAGAGCATAAGAAAAAGATATGCCAACCTCTATGGAAAGTTTGCAAGATAAGAATGATGAATAAATACTTACATATTCTTACTTGCAAAATGCCAACAGCGAATAGTAAACAACGAATACAAATGAAAGTACTATATTGAAACTTACTTGTTAACGATGAACGACAGAACCGCAGGTCCACTTGTGGGTGCAAGACTTCAACCCTGCAAAGTTGAAAAAATAGCTCCAACTATCAGTGCAAGACCCCAACCTTGCAAATTCGAAGAAAACAAAAGCAAGAAGCAAGCAACAAACCAGTGAACAAGCACCAACAGGTCAAACTACAAGTGCAGTACATCAAACTTGCAAAGTTGAACCAAACAACAACAAGCAGCAACCGACGAACCAGCGAACAAGCAGGAACCAGTGAACCAGTAAACAATATATGTATCTTCAATGATGACCAAATTGTATTCCAAGCATAGAAGAAATATGAAACATATGATGGCCATGCAAGTGGAAATACTTAAACATTCTTACTTGCAAAGTGAAAATAGTAAACATCAAAGAACAAATACGAATGAAACTATGGTATCGAAACTTACTCAGCAACGATGAACGACATAAGCGCAGGTCGAATTATGGGTGACTTGAACCCTGCGAAGTGAAGAAACAGCTCCAACTGCGGGTGCAGGACCCCAACCTTTGCAAAGTTGAAGCAAACAAAAGAAAGCAACAAGCACCAATAGGTCCAACTGCAGGTGCAGGACCTCAACCTTGCAAAATCGAACCAAACAACAACAAGAAGCAACCGACGAACCAACAAACCAGTGAACAAGAAGCAACCAACAAACCAGTAAACAATATATGTATCTTCAATGATGACTAAATTGCATTCCAAGAATAGAATAAGTATGAAACATATGATGGATATGTGAGTAGCGGTGGACAACAATATTGTCCAAATTCACTGCAACATTGTATGGAAAAATTTGAGGAGAAATGTATTGTGAGAAGCCTATGTAAGTAAACATTTAAGGTTGTCAGGCATGTTTAAGGGTCTCGCACTATGCAAACATTTAAGTTATCTATCTTGTTTAAGGGCCTCGCGCTATTTAAACATTTAAGTTGCCAGGCCTATTCAAGTACCTCAAAAAGAGTGTCAATGCTCAAAACTTTCGGTATGTAAACATTTCAATACAAATAGAAATAATAAAAACATTAAATAAAAAAGAGCATCGATGCTCAGAACTTTCGGTATGTAAACATTTCAATAAAAATTATAAAATTAAAAAAGATCGTCCATGCTCAAAACTTTGGATATCAAAACATTTACAATATTGGGAATAGTGAAGTTGGCAATAAGACTTCCAAGCTATTCTCCAATGAGATGATGACATATAAGTTTTTTTTTATTATATAAAAAATAATGTTTTTAGTTCTATAGTTTGAACAATAGACATGATGCGAAAATTTATAGTCAAAGGACATATTAATATGAAGTCAATGAATTATCGATCGTTATAGTCCCTCTACGCCTTCGGCAGGGACTAATAATAGATTAATTTAACTGTGCGAAACTTTAAAAACAATTAGTGTTCATGAAAAGAGGTTCAACGAAAGCGTAATCACATATGATGACGAATGGATTTGCAAAGTCTTATGGAAATAATTCAACAAGGGGAAGAAAACAACAGAATTTGAAAGTGATATCCAAAAATTCATTCAACCAAATCAGTCAACATACACAAAACTTTTTTCTCTTGTGTTGATTTGTTCTCTTAGTTACTTACGGTTGTTTCCAATTTCCTCGGTTTGTTATTTTCAATTTCTTCAGTTTGATTTTTTTTATCGATCTTTTTGAATTTATTGATTGAATATGATTATTTATATGTGTATATATACTAGTGTGTGTAATTTTTGTTTTTATTAATCAAGTCGACTGTTGGCCCTTAACCAAGTTTTTAGGATCCTTGGTCATGTTTGACCTACTTTTGGGACTTCGACAGGCTGTCGAAGGCAGAGCACAATTCGAAGCGGAGATCGCGGGATATCGGCCCCTTTTTAGGTATTTTTGGGTTTTGAGCTTATGTAACGGGTATGGGGATGTCAGCCCATGGGTTTATCCATGTTTAGGCCCTTTTTGTAATGCATAAATAGAAATCTAGGCGATGTAGGAAGTAGTTCGATCCATGTGATCGAAGAGAGGCTAGACATTATGTTAAGTGCAACTTGTAAGTGCTTTGTGCATGCTATGTATAGAACTTGCAGAGCTAAGTGCAAGTGATTGTAAGATATTTTGAAGAGGCTTTGTGCTGTAAACCAGGGAAGGAGGATCTAGCAAAGTGCACACAGATCTCCTATCCTCTGTGAAGTAAGATATCATGGCTCTGTGCATGTAGAAGATTGACAGAAATAAATAAAGAAGAAGAGTTAGTGGACATAGCCCCAGGGTGGGGGTGAACCACGTATATCTTTTGTTGTGATTGTGTTGTGCTTTATGGTTGTTCTCTTGTTTATATGGTTAAATGCTTAGTGCATTGATGTATGCTTAGAATAATCTAATATCGTAGCTTAGTGTTGAATAATGTGAATAAATTCTAGATCTTATCTATGTTGGTATGCTTAGTGCCTGAATCTATTGGATCCGTGTGAGTATTGCACTGATCTATTGTTAGGGTTTAGTTGCGCTGTAAACTAAGACTAAATATTAATGAATTATAACTGCTAAGTGCTCTGTTAAGGTGTTACAATCACAGATCTATGTCCCATATAAGGTTGCAGACATCTGAGTCTTCCAACCACCCCTGCCTCTACCTCGGGTGAGACTTCATCTGATTCGCAGGTGTTGCCGAAAGGGTCGGTAGTTAGGGTTTTGTTGGTGCGTTGTTGTAAGCGTTGAACCTTGGGTCTGCCCCCGTTCCAAGAAATGGTTCTGTTGTCGGGACTGAAATTGTGATTGTTGGGAACTGAAGGAGAGAAAGCTCTGTGTGTAGATCTGTTTCCCTAATGTGTAGCATTCTACTTGACCTGTGAAGCTATGTGTCAAGAAGAAAAGTCAGATCTGAAGAAAAGAGGTAAGACCTAAAAGATTTGTGCTCTGTTAAAATTAAAGTAAGAAGTTTTGATTAAAGAGGTAAGATCTTAAAGCTTTGTGCTCTGATAAAGGTAAGAACAATGAAAGGTTTTGATTGAAAAGGTAAGATAAGTGGAATTTTTTTTTTCAAAAGTATGGATCTAGGTATGTTTGATAAATTTTGTCCTAGCTTGAAAAGTAGGGAACGGCTAGATGAAAGAAGGTTTGATATGAGTAGATCTGACAAAAATAGTGAAAGATATGTTAATCCTACGCATAGAAAGAATGTTTGGACTAACAAATGGATGCAGGACCCTAGAAAGAATTTTTTGCAGGTTAGCTACTATGATCCTAGTGCGCAGTATAGGAAAGGTTGGGGATCATTTCAAAGAAAAAGAAGACTAACCCTTTGTTACAGTTGCAGAAGACCAGGACATCTTGCTAAGGAATGCCCTGGTAGAAAGCCTAGTTGTCTTTGTTGTAAATCCATGGATCATGAAGTTTTAGATTTCCCTAGAATGATTGCTAAGCTCGAAAGAATGAATATGAGACAAGAAAACCCTAAGGGAGGTCAAGAAACTGAGACCATGGCAGAACCCCAGAAAGAATCAGAGAATGTATTTCTACAAATGAAAGAAACCCTAAATGATCACAGAAATATCAACTTATCAGAGATATTCCAAGAAAAAGAATGCATAGAAGCAA
>ML829444.1:0-57916 GCA_009831015.1 Picea engelmannii | reverse complement strand
TTAACAGTAACTATAGAGTGCATTAAACAGCTGAACAGTCTCTTCAATCAAGGAATAGATAAAGTGAGTCATGCTTATACTTTCCAGGATGTGTTTGCATAAGAGAAGCATCGAAAAGCCACAGGAAAATCAATTTTGGGATGTTCAAGTAAAATTGTTGTACTGTCAACTTCACTGTAATTATAACAAAGACGAATTCAAATTTTAATTATGTGTGGTTGATATGATAGTTCCACTGGACTTCACATAGTATATATCATTTTATTTCAAAATATTTCTGAAGATGAATTTTGGTAATTTCATAGATAAAGTAAAAGTGCTAAAATGAGCTACATATTACATTTGCCTCATAGAGCCTACATTAAAATGAAAATCAGGTCTTGTATATTCTTTAAGATCATAGAAAAACTGTCGATATCTTGAATGTATGATCCAGCCATAATTCATAAACCGGGCCCATGAGAACCTTGAACTACAGCATGAAAGCACATGAAGAAAATTCTTCCAAACACAAGACGACAGAAAACTAGCGGAGATTGGGCATTGTATCCCAGCTATAACCAAATCCCTAAATGGGCACCAAGAAAATTTGTCGATTACTATTTTACCATGAATAAAGATCACTATGAACATTTTCTTCTGATAGTACTATTTATATCATTACCAGTTCTAACAATGCCAAATTTCTAATATTATTGGAAATGCCTGATGGTTTCCGTTCATAGGAGCAAGCCATTTTGACAGTTCAAAGGATGGACCTAATTTATTCACAATTGGATACTTTGTATGGGGTTTGTCCTCATGCTTCTCATTCATGGATTGAACAATCTTATGTGCTTCCAGTTCAATTTTCCATGGCACTGCAAAACTCTATTCATATCCTCATTGGGTGGCATGGACAGATACACGTGAGATTGTTTTGTTTCCTGCCAACACTTGATCTGCAATTATTTTTTTTTGGCTCAGCCGATATGAAGTATGGAATTGTCCTCATTTAATGTAAATTTTCTACGGATCCTAAAGTCGCGTAGCATGTAGAAATTGTTTGCCTTTTTCTGTAGGTATACTTCATATGGAAATTCTACTAACCCAGCGAGCACATCTTGCAACAGAGCTTGTCTAATTGTACAATGTACGATTGTGTTGTTGACGGTTCGGATGGCAACATTGAGGCAATGTCTATATATGTAAGGTCATTTTTTACTGCATTGTAGACAATCAATTATATCGTCATTTATGAAAGTAGAGGCAGAAGAAGGATAGTTGCATTTGGCACATACAGGCTCAAAGGGGGTCGAGTACGCATTCGCTGCAACCAAAACACCCTCAACCTGGGCACGTGAGCATAGTAGTTAATATATTGAACAATATAATATACAACTGCACAACAACAAAAAACTGCAGAAAATTGGTCAAGGCAATTTTTATGAGCAAAGTGTGCATGGAATTGTAGATGTATATGCACAACAGTTGTGGAGCTAGTTAGTTTCTTGAGATCATGTATTATGTATGTTCGCAATTCCATTACAAATGTTGCTTGGGTTGTGCGAAATATCCTTTCCTTAACATCTCTTTTCTTTGTTATATTTTTGAAGAGCATAAGTGGAAATTTCCCTTTATGCAATTGTTGTTCCATTGAGGAACACAAATTTGAATAGGTGTCGAACAATTGCAGTTGCAACATGGAACAGTGTAATAGTTGTGTAACATAACTAAGATATATGAACATGTGAAAATAAAGGACAAAACTGGATATGGAGAACGGTACCATTGCCTTGTCGTTGTCTGACTCTCCAAATTTTATATGGAAAATGTGTTGCGAGTCAAGTTTTCTCGTGAGTGTGATAGTTGCACCAATGGTTCTAATTGGGTAAGTTTCATTGCTCTGTGCAAGTTGGTTGATTGTTGTGTCTGGTACGAAATGATATTCTGAACAAATCACGGGAATTTTTTCCACAATACTTGTTTCATTGAGCGATATAATCTTATCACATTCACCATGGTCATATACTGTTTTCGGCAACATATTAAAATTTGTAATGGATATCCCATTACCTGGAAAGATCTTTTTTGCATGTTTCTAGACAATTTTTGTAGGGATAGTCAGTGTGACTGGCATCATGGCTTCCTTGTCTTTCATGTCAACACACACAATGCATCTGGTTTTGTTTTCCTTGTCCAAGTAGGTTCTATAAATGACCATTATGTCCCCTATGAACACTTGTCCAACTCGGCGATTGTTCAAGACTTCTATCGATAGTATATTGGGTGTTATAAGTTTAGACATGATGACATTTTTTGAATAGGGAAAGTAATATGAATGGTGGTCTACATTATTTTTTTGTTTTTTTTTCCTGGCATAAATGTACACGTAGACGCACAACTTGGATGAAGTATGCAGGCCAGAGTTTTGTAACCAGACCTCCTAGTCTGCGGAACTTGCACTATGTTCGTTATTTCACTGATGCTCGTCGATACTTCTTGTGAATTGTAAAGTATGTGTTGCATATGACATCAGCATATTTATCATGGCATAGATGAATAAATAGCTCAGGATATTTTTTTGGTAAACATATCAAGGGCACAATGTATGAATCTTTACCTTTGGCCTTGTCGTTATGTTGATGTTTAAGATGATTGATTTCTTATGCCCATGTCACTAGTCCAACCTTTTCTCATGCAATCATGTGTACATGAAAATCAGAAGGACTGAATAGGAATATGCATTGTATACTGTCCATAATTGTTCTGAATGTCACATACAAGCTCGAAGGAGATGGAATATGAAATAGGGTGTCAAGGGATATTCAGGAAACATGAGGACCCGACGGTCAAATTGTATGGCTCAAAATTTTTGACTGCAAAAATGTGTAACACGGAACAGGGCATGATGGGGGGGTATAGCGGCCAATCTGTATATCGCAAAACCCCCGAAGCTAGATGCGCAATTTTGAGCCCGCTAGCCCAGGAACCCGCGATCGAAAAAGTGGCTAAGTATGGAATGAGGAAGTCATCGGCCAGACTCATGATATAGAAGCATGAGTATAAATGTGAACTCATGAGTCCGCCAACCCGCGCACCTAGACATTTTCGGAAAAATGACTAAGCAAAGCAACCAAAAAGCGAAAATAGAAGGGAAAGGGAAAGGGGAATTCGGTTAAGTATAGAAGAGGAGGGAAAAAAGGACAATAGAGAGTGGGAAAATAGAAATGGGGAGGGCAATGTTTGGAATCGGAAAGTCTCAACAAAGGCCCATTGTTTCCAAATCATCGTTTTCTAGTCCAATATTTTATCCACCTACCCGTTTTCTGTGTTTGATTTACCATCACAAATGGCACACCTTTTCGAAGATTGTACTTTAGCTTCCTCTACTGTGGCATATAAGATTTCATCCTCTTTTCCAACTAATTTGTTTCTTTCAATGTAGCAATGTAGAAAAAACAGTGGACATGAAGGTAAGTTGGTATGTAGAAATACATGTAAAAAAATAAATACAGTTCTATGTATTTCAATGTAGCGACCTAGAGAATACAATTGACACGAAGATAATTTATTATGTAGGAAGATATGTGGTATCTACATACAATAAATTAAGTGCAAAGCCGTAGAATAAATATACAGACAATAAATGAAATACAAAAAAATGGAATATGCAATAAGAGTAGAAGCATGCACCTTTGTATCCCATCTTCTACATTTGTGGTAAAGGGTCCTTGGTCTTCTCCAGTTATTCTGTTTGTTTCAATGTGGGAACGCACAAAATACAATGAACATGAATGTAAGCTGGTATGCAAGGGAAAACAAGTAATATGTACATATAGTAAATGAGAAGCAAAGGAATAGAATAAAAGAGAGTTAGAAGCATGAACCTTTCTTTTTCTTGATCCATGGTTGTGATTATATAGAATTTTTCCTGACCAAAATATATTACAAGCCAGAAAATATTAAGAAGTTGGATGGTCGTAGCTGAATGATTTGGTTTGTGCAACAAAGTATCCAGATATGCTTTGAGACATGGAAATATAATTTTGTAATATCTTTGATGTATATTTCATAATTCAAGTAGAAGACAAATTGCATCATGGTCCGACCAGTCTGTGTACAAGATAAAGAGGTTGTATTGTGATATGGACACATTTCACCATATATGGTCAATAAGTGTGTTTTGTACATGTTTTATATTAACCAAAAGAAAGCGGACATTGTAATTGCACATGTAGTTTTCCAATTGTTTTGTTATGGCACTATTTTGTAGCATGTCAACACTAAAGTATCCTAGAATGGTAATGATTTCGTCCAGATGTAAATGATGTGATGCATTTGAGAAAACATTCATTGTGTTAGCAATGTTGCACGTGGAGAGGCACAAAGATTGAATATTGCAATTTGCAATCAACAGAATATTGCTCTTGCTAGCACCATCTCAGCATTTTTTTTCTTTAACAATAACATTTTGCAAAGGCATGTAGGTATGGTTCAGAGTTTGGAGATATGCCAAGTTTGTGCAATTTTGGTGCAGCCTAGGCACCGTTGTACCATACGTAGCCCTTCTGCACCTACCTGCAGTTTTCTTCTACAAGAACATCCTGCAAAGGCAACAAGCTTGACATCGTATTTTTCATGCAAAAAACATGGATTCAATTCCCGTATGGGATAGGCAGGTACGGGATAGGCGCTAGATTTCCACTTCGTCACACATGGAAAAGGACCAGTATTTGCAATTCTAGAAAAAATGACAGTCAGAGTTGTGCACACAACATTGGCATGCACATGGTGTAGAGCCTCAGGAAAAAATCGAAGGAAAATTTAAGAGCATAAGAAAAAGATATGCCAACCTCTATGGAAAGTTTGCAAGATAAGAATGATGAATAAATACTTACATATTCTTACTTGCAAAATGCCAACAGCGAATAGTAAACAACGAATACAAATGAAAGTACTATATTGAAACTTACTTGTTAACGATGAACGACAGAACCGCAGGTCCACTTGTGGGTGCAAGACTTCAACCCTGCAAAGTTGAAAAAATAGCTCCAACTATCAGTGCAAGACCCCAACCTTGCAAATTCGAAGAAAACAAAAGCAAGAAGCAAGCAACAAACCAGTGAACAAGCACCAACAGGTCAAACTACAAGTGCAGTACATCAAACTTGCAAAGTTGAACCAAACAACAACAAGCAGCAACCGACGAACCAGCGAACAAGCAGGAACCAGTGAACCAGTAAACAATATATGTATCTTCAATGATGACCAAATTGTATTCCAAGCATAGAAGAAATATGAAACATATGATGGCCATGCAAGTGGAAATACTTAAACATTCTTACTTGCAAAGTGAAAATAGTAAACATCAAAGAACAAATACGAATGAAACTATGGTATCGAAACTTACTCAGCAACGATGAACGACATAAGCGCAGGTCGAATTATGGGTGACTTGAACCCTGCGAAGTGAAGAAACAGCTCCAACTGCGGGTGCAGGACCCCAACCTTTGCAAAGTTGAAGCAAACAAAAGAAAGCAACAAGCACCAATAGGTCCAACTGCAGGTGCAGGACCTCAACCTTGCAAAATCGAACCAAACAACAACAAGAAGCAACCGACGAACCAACAAACCAGTGAACAAGAAGCAACCAACAAACCAGTAAACAATATATGTATCTTCAATGATGACTAAATTGCATTCCAAGAATAGAATAAGTATGAAACATATGATGGATATGTGAGTAGCGGTGGACAACAATATTGTCCAAATTCACTGCAACATTGTATGGAAAAATTTGAGGAGAAATGTATTGTGAGAAGCCTATGTAAGTAAACATTTAAGGTTGTCAGGCATGTTTAAGGGTCTCGCACTATGCAAACATTTAAGTTATCTATCTTGTTTAAGGGCCTCGCGCTATTTAAACATTTAAGTTGCCAGGCCTATTCAAGTACCTCAAAAAGAGTGTCAATGCTCAAAACTTTCGGTATGTAAACATTTCAATACAAATAGAAATAATAAAAACATTAAATAAAAAAGAGCATCGATGCTCAGAACTTTCGGTATGTAAACATTTCAATAAAAATTATAAAATTAAAAAAGATCGTCCATGCTCAAAACTTTGGATATCAAAACATTTACAATATTGGGAATAGTGAAGTTGGCAATAAGACTTCCAAGCTATTCTCCAATGAGATGATGACATATAAGTTTTTTTTTATTATATAAAAAATAATGTTTTTAGTTCTATAGTTTGAACAATAGACATGATGCGAAAATTTATAGTCAAAGGACATATTAATATGAAGTCAATGAATTATCGATCGTTATAGTCCCTCTACGCCTTCGGCAGGGACTAATAATAGATTAATTTAACTGTGCGAAACTTTAAAAACAATTAGTGTTCATGAAAAGAGGTTCAACGAAAGCGTAATCACATATGATGACGAATGGATTTGCAAAGTCTTATGGAAATAATTCAACAAGGGGAAGAAAACAACAGAATTTGAAAGTGATATCCAAAAATTCATTCAACCAAATCAGTCAACATACACAAAACTTTTTTCTCTTGTGTTGATTTGTTCTCTTAGTTACTTACGGTTGTTTCCAATTTCCTCGGTTTGTTATTTTCAATTTCTTCAGTTTGATTTTTTTTATCGATCTTTTTGAATTTATTGATTGAATATGATTATTTATATGTGTATATATACTAGTGTGTGTAATTTTTGTTTTTATTAATCAAGTCGACTGTTGGCCCTTAACCAAGTTTTTAGGATCCTTGGTCATGTTTGACCTACTTTTGGGACTTCGACAGGCTGTCGAAGGCAGAGCACAATTCGAAGCGGAGATCGCGGGATATCGGCCCCTTTTTAGGTATTTTTGGGTTTTGAGCTTATGTAACGGGTATGGGGATGTCAGCCCATGGGTTTATCCATGTTTAGGCCCTTTTTGTAATGCATAAATAGAAATCTAGGCGATGTAGGAAGTAGTTCGATCCATGTGATCGAAGAGAGGCTAGACATTATGTTAAGTGCAACTTGTAAGTGCTTTGTGCATGCTATGTATAGAACTTGCAGAGCTAAGTGCAAGTGATTGTAAGATATTTTGAAGAGGCTTTGTGCTGTAAACCAGGGAAGGAGGATCTAGCAAAGTGCACACAGATCTCCTATCCTCTGTGAAGTAAGATATCATGGCTCTGTGCATGTAGAAGATTGACAGAAATAAATAAAGAAGAAGAGTTAGTGGACATAGCCCCAGGGTGGGGGTGAACCACGTATATCTTTTGTTGTGATTGTGTTGTGCTTTATGGTTGTTCTCTTGTTTATATGGTTAAATGCTTAGTGCATTGATGTATGCTTAGAATAATCTAATATCGTAGCTTAGTGTTGAATAATGTGAATAAATTCTAGATCTTATCTATGTTGGTATGCTTAGTGCCTGAATCTATTGGATCCGTGTGAGTATTGCACTGATCTATTGTTAGGGTTTAGTTGCGCTGTAAACTAAGACTAAATATTAATGAATTATAACTGCTAAGTGCTCTGTTAAGGTGTTACAATCACAGATCTATGTCCCATATAAGGTTGCAGACATCTGAGTCTTCCAACCACCCCTGCCTCTACCTCGGGTGAGACTTCATCTGATTCGCAGGTGTTGCCGAAAGGGTCGGTAGTTAGGGTTTTGTTGGTGCGTTGTTGTAAGCGTTGAACCTTGGGTCTGCCCCCGTTCCAAGAAATGGTTCTGTTGTCGGGACTGAAATTGTGATTGTTGGGAACTGAAGGAGAGAAAGCTCTGTGTGTAGATCTGTTTCCCTAATGTGTAGCATTCTACTTGACCTGTGAAGCTATGTGTCAAGAAGAAAAGTCAGATCTGAAGAAAAGAGGTAAGACCTAAAAGATTTGTGCTCTGTTAAAATTAAAGTAAGAAGTTTTGATTAAAGAGGTAAGATCTTAAAGCTTTGTGCTCTGATAAAGGTAAGAACAATGAAAGGTTTTGATTGAAAAGGTAAGATAAGTGGAATTTTTTTTTTCAAAAGTATGGATCTAGGTATGTTTGATAAATTTTGTCCTAGCTTGAAAAGTAGGGAACGGCTAGATGAAAGAAGGTTTGATATGAGTAGATCTGACAAAAATAGTGAAAGATATGTTAATCCTACGCATAGAAAGAATGTTTGGACTAACAAATGGATGCAGGACCCTAGAAAGAATTTTTTGCAGGTTAGCTACTATGATCCTAGTGCGCAGTATAGGAAAGGTTGGGGATCATTTCAAAGAAAAAGAAGACTAACCCTTTGTTACAGTTGCAGAAGACCAGGACATCTTGCTAAGGAATGCCCTGGTAGAAAGCCTAGTTGTCTTTGTTGTAAATCCATGGATCATGAAGTTTTAGATTTCCCTAGAATGATTGCTAAGCTCGAAAGAATGAATATGAGACAAGAAAACCCTAAGGGAGGTCAAGAAACTGAGACCATGGCAGAACCCCAGAAAGAATCAGAGAATGTATTTCTACAAATGAAAGAAACCCTAAATGATCACAGAAATATCAACTTATCAGAGATATTCCAAGAAAAAGAATGCATAGAAGCAAGAATGTGAGACTTCAACATTGAATGTGTTCTGGATGAAGAAACACAAGTAAATATCATGACAGAAATAACTTGGGAAACTTTAGGAAATCATGCTATGATTCCTTCATTGGGAGGAATAAGACTATTTAGAGGAAAGTTGAGAACCCTATGTGGAAGACTCACCCAGATATCTATGAGTGCTCATGGAACCTCGACAGAGGGAGATTTTGAGATTGTTAAATTTATTGAGAACAGTGCCCCATTTGCTATATTACTAGGAACACCTTGGATTGAAAGGGATTAGGCCAGAAGGAAAGAAGAAGAAGTCTTAGAGCAGAAGAAGCAAGAATTAAAAGATTTTATGACTAGGAGGATAGCACACTTTAATGAAGAACAAGAGAACAGATCGAAGCTACTTAGAACCAGAAACTTGGATGTTGAAGTTGAAAGAACACAAGCAGACTCATAGATGAGTAGAACACCTACCCCAAATAGAGAAGATGTATTACTCTCTGACCCCATGAAAGGATCTCAATAGCGTGAAGTTACTATGCCAAAAGGAGATAAGAATCAGAATGGAAAGAGGAATACTGAGACGAATATCACCAGGAAGAAGGCTAGAAAGCTCAGTAAGAAGAGACCAAAAATAGAAATGTTACAGAAGGTTACGGAGGGGACTTCGCAAAAGGAAGGTTTGCAAGACTGGAACTTCGCTGGGATATCAAAACAGCGCAACATGGCACTTCACCATGGAGAAGCGATATAGCCGTTGAAAGCATTATAATCGTTATCCCGATGACCCGAACGATTAGAACAACAGTAATGGCATGAAGACTCGCCATCAGACCATTGGGACCACGCCGCAACGGACAGAACCACATTGATGAAGGCCTCTCATCCGTTGGAGAGATCTGTTACATCGTGCCTACTTAGTCCATCGATTGTTGCACCGAGAACACTTTTGTGAATTGTATCCAAGCCAACTCATTGCTACTGCATTGTGCTTATTAAGATCGACACCTGTTCCATTGCCTTGTGCACTCATTCATCCACCCGAGTTATCCAATCTAAGCGTGTATGTCAGACGAGATCAGCGTTGCAGAGAAATCCATCGAAGAAGTTCTCATCGATCTCATGACTGAAAAAGTAATGTTTGTAGGTATTCAAGCGTCATCAACGAGAGGAGTGCAAGCCTCTACTTTGACTGCTCACGGATCCGAACCATTCCGACCGGCAGCAGAGAAGAGAACCAAGCACCAAGATGACTTGGCAAACACAAAGCTAATACCGATCATCCTACCTGACTACATCCCACCTCTGGATGGTGCGGTGAGTCGTGACAGTGTTCCGAGAAACTTTGATTATACCTTGGTTACTACGTACATCCCGAAGGGGATACGTGCAGTTAGAGCGCAGTAGGATAAGATCGTGACGTTGAAGTTCAGCAACTTCAACCTAGGAGACGGAAAGAACCATAGTATGCTCGCTCCTTACAAATACTTGACCAGGATGAAGGGTAAGAACTCTAAAATAATCCCCCAACCATGGACTATGAACCTCGCGTAGTCCACCCTCTTGAATGTAATGAAGATTCCACACTTTGAAAGGCACCGGGAGGTTAACGCGTGTGTTAAGCTCTTGCTCTCATGTTACCATGGAGGCTACCTATGGCTAGACCGACGCATCACATTTGATCCAACGTTGATCCATAGGATCACTGGATTGAGCATGCAGGGGCCCGACCCACAGGACTTCTACCCAGGGAAGGATACAGATCGCGCATTGGCACAGAAGATCAAAGACACATATGGCGATGTAGAAAAGGGAACGTGAGGCTACAAGGTAGCTTCCATCCAGAATGGCTCAGTGCGCTTGAC
This sequence comes from Picea engelmannii, assembly GCA_009831015.1. Lineage (NCBI taxonomy): Eukaryota > Viridiplantae > Streptophyta > Pinopsida > Pinales > Pinaceae > Picea > Picea engelmannii. Next base: position 47,491 of record ML829444.1, on the reverse strand, counting down.
CTGCCAGCTGATCGCAAGAAAGCTCGTAAGAAAGAAGATACCTACACAGGTCACAGGATTCGTTGTTGACCTCGTCGGGAAATGTGTAGGACTCCAGATGAACTGGGCGAAGTACTTGGTCAACCAGCTGGAATTAGACTATCGTGAAGCTCAAGATCAGGGATATGAGTTCCACTTTAGTTGGCTCCTTATCCTCATCGCATTTATCACTTGGGAAATGCCGGAAGGTGCGACCTTCCCGGACATTGAGTCGTTAGAGACACTTGTTGTGAAGTTCACCATGCTCTGGTACTCGAGCGATATGGGAAAACAGTGGCAGTCGAATGCGGTCTTTCATACATTTTATCTCCAACTGAAGAGGGCTATCGAAGTTGTCCCTCGCATGATGCCAAACACCCTGCATCAGTTCTGACCCCTCATGAAGTTCCACGCAGATTGACACTTCATTTATATCACAATGCGTGCAGATGAGCATAAAGAAGAACTTCAATCATACTACAAGCTCACATAGGAGGACCTCAAAGAGATAACCAAGGACTGGTCTGCATAGCTCCTCATCCCCGCTGACCCTGCAGAATGTCAGACCCCGAGACCACTCATGAAGCAAAGGATACTCCAGGACCCAGCAGAAGGAAGAAGACCAAAGAGGTCCAAAACTTGAGCAATGCATCGAAAGAAACTACTTCAGTATCACCTGGCCGAGGGGGTGATGACGAAGTAGATCAAAAAGATACCCACGGAAAAGAAGATCACTAGAAGCAGGGCGAAGTAACACCGCCTAGGGATCTTGTTGATGAGGTTAATCCCTTGAAGAAAAGGAAGGTTTCCCCCATGAAACCCACTTCCCGAAAGAATCCAGAGCCACCTTGACTAATATGCAGACTGTGCTCACTGTAGATGACTTCAACTTCATCATCGCAGCTGTAGCAGATGCCTCACAGGACATCTTGCAGAAACATGAAGCCAAGCAAGAGGAGATGTATGACAGGATCGAGGTTGAACTCAGAGGGGTACAAAAGGCCCTTCAATCCAACCATGCAGTATCCAATGCACCCCCTCCATCATAAGAACCAGAGTTGGGATATGAGCCTGCCCAACTCTGCAGACTAGCTAATGTGACTGAAGCTCACCTTCGTTGAGCACAAGCTGAGAAAGACCGGGCCACAACAACCCTGAAACAAGCCTAAGAAGAAATGGTAGAGCAACGTCGAGTCACACAAAAGGAGAAGGATGACCTTCAAGCCAAGTTTGAAGAAGAGAGGGCGCAGATCAAGTAAGAAAAAGAGCAGTTGCTCGTAGAGCAACTTGGAGTCAAAGAAGCAGTCAACAAAGCACTTCGCTCTGTAACGGGCTTAGAGCCAAAGGAAAAAGAACGAGTGGAGCATCAAGTAGCGCAACTCGCAGAAGCAATCCAACGGCTTCAACAAAGAATAACAGACTTAGAGCTATTAACAGTGCCCAACACTCCACCGGATGTACAAGATCAAAGAGAAGCAACTACTTGAAGCACAGTTGAGAGAATCAAGGCCCTCGCCATGAAATGTAAACAGCTAAGTGATCGAAGTGCCCAGACTTACGAGCGACTCACTGAGGATCTTGAACTGAAAGCACTGGAGTCATAGGTCCAGGAGGAAAAGAAACAAGAAGAAACAGTACAGGCACAGTTAAATCCCTTGTCATCCTTTAAGAGGATGAAGCGATCCCAAGAACAGTGCACTACTCAACAACAGGTCCACACCATCTAGAGAAAAGTCATGGAAGTGACTCAGAGGCTCCAACCAACACAGGATGAAGCTTGCCAACTATTCACAGAGATTGAAGGCCGAGGAGAAGAACTGGAGCAAGTCGTCATTGCAGTTGAACAGCGTTTAGAGGGACTTGTCAAGGAAGCAGTAATCCAAGAGTTCGTCGAATAGGAGGTCGTGGCGCAGTAACAGGTCGAAGTAGCTCGAGGCTTTTGAAGCAAAGATACCTAGACCAGAGTGACTCGAGATGAGTCACAGGTGAGTGTTGGGGGCTTGTTGGCCCTTGACCAAGTTTTGAGGATCCTTGGTCATGTTTGACCTACTTTTGGGACTTCGACAGGCTGTCGAAGGCGGAGCACAAGTCGAAGCGGAGATCGTGGGATCTCGGCCCCATTTTAGGGCTTTTTGGGTTTTGGGCTTATGTAATGGGTATGGGGATGTTGGCCCATGGTTTTACCCATGTTTAGGCTCTTTTTGTAATGCAAAAATAGAAAGCTAGGCGATGTAGGAAGTAGTTCAATCTATGTGATCGAAGAGAGGCTAGACATTGTGCTAAGTGCAACTTGTAAGTGCTTTGTGCATGCTTTGTTGAGAACTTGCAGAGCTAAGTGCAAGTGATTGTAAGAGACTCTAAAGAGGCTTTGTGTTGTAACTCAAGGAAGGAGGATCTAGCGGAGTGCCCGCAGATCTCCTATCCTCTGCGGAGTAAGATATCATGGCTCTATGCATGTAGAATATTGACAAAAAGAAATAAAGAAGAAGAGTTGGTGGGCGTAGGCCTAGGGTGGGGATGAACCACGTATATCCCGTGTTGTGGTTGTGTTGTGATTTATGTTTGTTCTCTTGTTTCTATGGTTAAATGCTTAGTGCACTGATGTATGCTTAGAAGAATTTAATATGGTAGCTTAGTGCTAAATAATGTGAATGAATGCTAGATCTTATCTATGTTGGTATGCTTAGTGCCTGAATCTTTTGGATTTGTATGAGTACTACATTGATCTATTGTTAGGGTTTAATTGCGTTGTAAACTAAGACTGAATATTAATGAACTATAACTGCTAAGTTCTCTGTTAATGTGTTACAATCACATATTTGTGTCCCAGCTAAGGTTGCAGACATCTGAATCCTGTAACCACCCCTGCCTCTACCTCGGGTGAGGCTTCATCTACTTCGCAGGTGTTGCCGAAAGGGACGGTAGTTAGGGTTTTGTTGGTGCTTTGTTGTAAGCATGGAACCCTGGGTTTGCCCCCATTCCAACATCGACCTTTTTAATTGAGTTTTAAATTGCTTCAATTTAAAAATTTTGAAATCTTTGAAATCTAACGTCACCCTAATGAGACAACTTGTCCCTCATACCTGGAGCACCTCTCGATGCAATACTTGTAATTCCTTTTGTGCTCAACATGGAGTTGATAAGTGGCATTCAAAAAAATATTAATAACAAACAAATATTTCAATGTCAGACATAAATAAAATATTTCAATATCGACCTTAAGTAAAATAATTCTATAGAAATTCTATATCAACTATATATATATATAGAGAGAGAGAGAGAGAGAGAGAGAGATTTGTTGATGGGTGCTTTCTACTTACCAGAAAGAGAGAGGTGTAATTCCTTCAATGCTTTATGTTTGAGTTGGCATATGGCATTTTAAAAATATTAATAAGAAAAAAATAATTTCAATGTGGCCATAAATAATGTATTTCAATGTCCACCTGTTTTAATATATATAAAGCAATTGAAAGTTTAAAAAAATGGTGTTGTGTCAAAAGACATTTTCACTTTCTAGAGTGGAGTATGAAGATTTGTAATTACTTTCGTCCTACTTCTCCATATAAGGGAGATGTGTAATTCCTTCAATGCTTAATATGGAGTTAACACATGTCATAAAAAAAACATTAGTAACAAGTAAAATATTTCAATATCAACTTTATATATAATAAAAACAATTGAAAGTAGAAAACCCTTATGGTTAAAACATTTGAATAGTGTGTTGAGTATGACGGAGATGTGCAATTCCTTCCATGCTCAACATGAAGTTGACAAGTGACATGGTTAAAACTTTTTCATCTCGAAGGATTGATCCAGAGTTACGATGGATTTACCCTAAAAATTTAATAAAAATTATGAAATTAAATTTGGGTGGTTAAAATAACATTTATTTCTCACAACCATTTAAGCTAAACTCAATTGATATCTCCATATTACTTTACCAATTAGTAATTAGAATTTATAAAAAAAAACACTCAATTATATCTTCTTGAAATGTAGATAAAAACAAGGTTTCTCAATTACAACTACATTGAGATTGTAGAAAATGTTAAACATCTTTATACTTAAGATATTGTTCTTTTTGTTATCATGTGTAATGCTTATATATCTACTTTAATTATATAATTCTGGTAAGAAATAATAATAATATTATATGTTAGATAAAAATAAAAATATATTTTTATATATGAAAAAGATGGATGTGATATTTACATTTCATCTTTTTGTTATCATGTGTGTAATGCTTATATATCTATTTTAATTATATAATATTAGTAAAAAATAATAATAATAATGTATGTTAGATAAAAATAAAAATATATTTTTATATATGAAAAAGACGGATGTGATATTTACATTTCATACATAAAGATAAGGGGCAAATTTAATTATTATTTTGTTTTTTATTATATTTAAATATATTTTAAATAATTTGAGTGTATAAGTTTTTACAGTTTGTGTTTGTGATAATATTTGAATGTGAAATAAAATTTTAAATATCAAATTTTAAAAAACATTATTTTAAATAAGGTTGTATGGTAGCATATACTTGTTGCTATGTAGGAATTTAGAGTGATTTGGTTATGCAAACGGGAATCAAGAGGTTATTGACCAATGAGGTTATTGGGGTTCTTGTAATTTACTTTGTTTTTGGTGTTAATGTTTATGAATATTTGGGTGATTACAGGAATCCATTCCCTGGCGATCAATATGCAGGAATCAATTCATGGTTGTATGACCAGGTTGCTCTGAATTCCTACATAACAACAAGTATACTTGAGGAAAGATGGTTGACCTTAGACAATCCCATCCCAAAAAAATGCAAAACAACCCAAGGGAGGTGACGGCCATTGGACGACGATGGAAGAAATCGACGGATGAAAGGAGTTGCGGGCCAAAAAAGAGGTGACATCACCTCAAGCCAACATCCACCCGCAATTAACATGAGTCGTTAGATCAAGCGAGCGCTTACGAAGGTTCCAACAACCCACGACACTCCAGGCTTCATCCGCTCTACAATGGATGAGTTGGGTGCTCCTCCATCATAAAGTTCTCAAAAAAACTTATCATTTCAATGCTTAGGATAGGTCTTATGCCCTTTAAAAATTTCTTAAAAGTTCTTTCTAAAAATAGGCAAAGCTCACTTAATTTAGAGTCTCCATAAGTTGAGTGCTAGCGAAGAGTTGTAACTGGTGGTGTTATTTATTTACTTTTTGGTTAATATGATTAGGATTTATTAATATTTGGTTGACATTGATTAACTTTTAATAAAATCCAGCTATGTTTTTTTTTTTAATAAGTAAAAAATATATTTAATCTTCTATAAAGTGTTAATATAATACATCTTCAAGTTCCAGTCAGGAATCAGGGTGTGATCAAAGTTCTGGGGACTGGGATTCTTTACACATAACTAGCATAACAAGTTCTAATAATATTTGCACATTTCATGAGGAACCTCCTTGCCATGTATTCTTTCCATGTTATTAAATGTTCGTTGGACAACATAGAGTTGAAAATTAAAAACAACAAACCAGCTGGCAACACGTATCACCTCGATCTTCTAATCTTTTATGTTTCGTCGGCACCTCCTCCTCATTAGCAAGTTATGTTTACATTTATGATCCAACTATGTTTCATCAATAAGAGATTGATTTTATTAACCAATCGGATCACCGTAAAATACTTTTACATAATTTTAAAAAAAAAAAATTGTTTGTAATGTATTACTTTAAGAAACCTCCCAAACTTTTAGTCAATACTTAGTAAAATCGATCATTATATACCATGTCAAGGAAGTTATAATAATACTCCCTATAAATTTAAAATTAAAATAAGTATACATCAATATTAAAAAAATAAATCAATATATTTTACAATTTAAATAAGGGAATTACATCAATAGATATTTTTAAAAAATTAATCTCTCTACAAATTTTTCAATAATAATCTTATAACATAAAAACTGAAGATGTAAATGCGTGTCGGAATCTTTTGGGAGTTTGTGTGAGTAGGTTTCATGGCTCCACTGGATTTTCAAATTTTTAGGCGGGAAACATTAGAGGAGCACAGGAATGGACGATTCTTACTAGACAAGCTGTTAGAATGGAGAGCGCGGGATTGGTTTGCTTTTGTTTCTAGCTAGTTTCTCTAATGAACCCTCTGACCATTTTAGCGGTTTTTTCAACTCCATTTTCTCGTTTTGCTTCCGGGGTCTTTCAGACTTTATTCTGATCTGACAGGCATCAGATCTGTGATTTTCTTTTTGTTGACTGCTCATGTCTTATCGAAGCTTCTCACCTATGGCTACTCTGGTTTGAGTCCTTTCAAGGAATGCCACATCACTCTCCTTTCAGTTACTTATTTGTCTCTTATGTAAGGTTATTTAAGGTTTAGTGTTTAGTTTAATGAATGTTGAGGTCAGCTTTCTCTTGGGAGATGAAGCAGGGGATCCTTGAGATCACCCTAGCTTCATTTCTACGGTGGATGCATTGTGTAACAACCGAGGTAATAACTCCCTTATTAATGTGCCTTCGTCAGCTCCATCAACCTTGTGTTTGACAACTATTCCTTCACTTTGCACTGTTCCAGCTAACGTTTCAAAGTTGGTTTCTACCTGCGCTCCGATTTACAAGGAGGCTCTGCAAGTTTCAAGAGGTTTCACGAACAGTGAGAATGAAATTAGACTAGCTACGAAGGTATGTGCTCCTGGGAACTATGCCAAAGTTTCATTTGTGTCCTTTGAAGGGGATGTGAAACAGAATAGGGATTCCTTGGAGGAACCTGTTAGAGGTGTAGTGGGGAAGCAACAACCTATGAATCATAATACAAAAATGTGGAATCCCAAAAGAATGAAGCGTTCTTTGGTCTTGGGGATGGATATAGGGCTTGAAGATTCGTGCTCTCTTGCAATGTTTGTGCTTGTTGGTAGGCTTGCCTATCGCCTTTTCTGTAAAATCTAGGTAGCAGATTTGATGAAGGTCACATGGGAACCCATTCTGGGTTACTCACCGGAACTCCTCATGCTACCGAGGGGTTGATTTGGTTTTGTATTTAAATCTCCTGAAGATTCAACAAGGATTCTGGAATTCTTTTGGGTTTTTGAAGGCGGTAGCCTTATGCCCAAGCAGTGGAGACTAAAATTTGACCCGGCTGCCGAATATTTTAGCTTTTGGCACCTATGGGTGTTGTTACCAGGTCTTCCTTTACAGCGGTGGAACCATAAAGCCTTTGAGGCTATTGGAAACGTGTTGGGGCACTTTATAAACATTGATGAGGAGGATATGATCTCAAGTGACAGACGTATGGAAAAAATACTTGTAGAGATTGATGTACATGGTGTGCTACTGGACACACTAGAGATAGAATGGCGCAGCATGGTGATAACACAGAGGTTGGACTACCTAGGGGTTTTGTTTCGTTGCTCACGTTGTCGACAGACGGGTCATCTAAACAAGGATTGTCGACTCCCATATGGTGTTTATTCCGACGAGCCACTTTCAGATGACATAGTTACTAATGGTTATTCCCCGGAGGTGGAGACACTGGAACGGGTTAACTATCTAGGAGCTCGGGATTTGGACTTCTCTCCACCAACAACAACTACTTTTGTGGGTAAGTTACGTCATTACGTTCCTTCTCTCTATTGTTCTTTGACTGCATGGGAAAGAGATCACCTCGACTCCTTTTTTACAGTGTTATCAAATGAAACTGGGGTTTCAAATACATCTGAGATACGGGTCAGTGAGCCTGAGGTTAAAATTTTACTCACTAAGTTGGGTGGTTCTCCATTGGATTCAAAATTTGTTGAGTGTCTGACTTACTCCCCACCGGTTGAGTCTACACACAAGACAATAACTAATCAACCAAACCTTTTGTTGTTGGAATAATATCCTCTGCTTACGGGCTATGGGGAGCCTGATTTAAGTGATCATTCTTTGGATAAGCTGCTTACTGACCTTGTCTACTTATAGGGAGGTAAAAAATCCAGTTACTATCCCGATTTTTTTGAGAAGAACTGAGGTGGTTGCTAGGGATCTGGGTACTTTGGAACTAGATCCATTAGTTTCATAGATCTTGAATGGCAAGCCACTTGCATGGTCTCGGGGATTGGGTCTTGAACTTTCACCTGTAAAGACTAGAAGCGCTCGTAAAAAAGCAGGGTCTACACATTCCAACCCATCGACTTCTTCTCTTTCCACTATTGACTAGGGGGTGCTTAGAGGCATCAAAGCCCTATCTAGGGCTAAGTCATGATCATACTCTCCCTAAATATTAGAGGGGTAGGAGGACCCCCTAAAATGGCCTCTATGTGTAGGCTCCTTTCAAAGACTACACCCCATATCATTTTTCTTCAAGAGACTTTGACTAGCGATGTAAAGGCAAGGGATTTTATGTTTGTACTAAAGCCGGATTGGATGTCTTGTGTTGTAAGTTCTATTTGAAATTTGGGTGGCCTGCTAGTATCTTGGGATCCCCATTTTTTTTCATTCTCTTTGTTTCTTACATGCGGCGGAATTCTTTTGGTAGATTGCAGTTATGTTGATAAGAGGATTCTTACTCTTCTAAATGTCTATGGTCCTTGCACGAGACGTAGGTCCTTCTGGAAAAAATGTGCAGATAAGGGACTATTGTTACACACTGATTTAATTCTGGTAGGGGATTTAAATTTTACATTAAACTCTGAAGATATTTGGGGTACAGCTACCTTGTTAGATCCTTTGCCTACTTTTTTTTAAGATTTATTTGCAAACACTCCACTGGTGGACATGGCTCCGGCAAAAATGGTTCTGACGTGGTGCAATGGAAGGATGGGGTAATCAAGTATATCAAAAAGACTTGATAGATTTTTTGTGGCAGAGGATTTGATTGGGCCAGAGACGAGGTACAGATCATGGATGGAGTCTAACTACATATCAGATCATGCTCCTATTTTTTTACAACTTGATATTGGCATTCCAAAGACTGTGCATCCATTTAAGTTTAATCTGGTCTAGTTAAGAGATGAATCCCTTACAAATTTAACAAGAGAGGTTTGGTTGGATAGATGTTTTGAGTTAATTGAAGGGGCACAAAGAAGGCTTGTTGAGAAACTAGCTCTTCTAAAGCGACGGGTAAAAATATGGTCCAAGTTAAAACAAAAAAGGGATAAGGAACTATTGATAAAAGTGGAAGGAGATTTGAAATGTCTATACCTGCAGAAAACCAATGGATCAATTAATGGTGATTTAGATTTACAATGCAAGAATTTGGAGGGAGTGTGCAACAAGATCTTACTGGATGAAGAAGGAAGTTGGAGGCAGAAAAGTAGGGCTATTTGGATAAAGAGCGGTGACAAAAACATCAAGTTCTTTCATAGATTTTCTAGCTATAGGAGAAATAAGAAATATCTTTGGGAAATCACTGATGAAGATGGTTGTTTGCACACGGGCCAGGAATTTATTAAAAAAAAAGTTGTCACCTATTTTAGCAATTTCTTTAATGAACAAGGGAAACCAAACCTACGGGCACAGATGGCGACAATCCAACTCTATCGAAGGATTGTTATGGAGGAAGAAGTCTCTACTTTAGAACAAGTTGTATTTTGGAAGAATTATCATTTGTACTAAAAGGTTTTTCAAAATATAAGAGTCCCGACCCTGATGGGTGGACAGTTGAATTTTTTGTTTATTTTTTTGACTTGGTTGGCCCAGACTTACTTGCAATGGTTGAGGATACTAGATGTCGAGGTGAAGTATGTCGGCCGATCAATTCAACATTTCTTGCACTTATTCCAAAATCAAATCGGCCACTATCCTTTTCCGATTATCGCCTGATCGCACTCTGTAATTTATGTTATAAGATTGTAACTAAGATCATCGTAAAAAGGATAAGACCCATCCTCTCACATTCTTTGTCAGAGGAACAGTTGAGTTTTCTCAAGGGGCTTCAAATTCTAGATGCCATAGGTACAGCACATGAGTGCCTACATAGCATCAAAGCAAAGAGACTTCAGGCTATTATTTTGAAGTTGGACCTTAAAAAAACATATGATTGTACAAATTGGGATTATCTAAGGTTGATGTTGATTCAGTGTGGTTTTGGTCATCATATGACTAAATGGATTTTGGGTTGTGTGACCTTGACATCATTGGCCATTATGATTAATGGAGACGCTACAAATTTCATCAACAGTGGGAGAGGATTACGTCAAGGGTGTCCACTATCTCCTCTTTTATTTATCTTAGTGATGGAAGGCTTGAGTCTCTCACTAAAAAAAATCATTCGAAAGGCAAGTTGACGGGCACAAAAGTCTCACGAATGGTAAGAATTCTCCATCTCCTATTTGTGGACGATGTAATAATAATGTCAAGTGCATCCATTATTGAATGGCAGGAAATACATGCACTATTAAATGCTTTCTATGATGCTTATGGTTTGGAGATCAACATAAATAAGTCTATGTTTCATCATTTCGGTGTTCAGCAGGATTTACTAAATCATTTGACAACACTGTTTCATTATGGTGTTATGAGTTTGTCTGTGGGTTTTAAATACCTGGGATACTTTTTAAAAATTGACAGTTATAAGGTGGTTGACTGACAGTGGCTTTTGACGAAATATGAACAGAGAATTTTTCATTTGTGTAATATCTTTCTTACTCTAGGAGGCAGATATGTATTGATTAAGGTTGTGTTGGAAAGCCAGTCGGTTTACTGGTTGGCGTTAGCACATATTCCAGGTTCAATTTTAAATCGAATTCAAATGCTGACTTTCTCTTTTCTATGGTCTCGAGCAAAATCTTCATCATCCTATCATTTGTGTAAATGGGGGACATTAGCTAGGCCAAAGAGTTTTGGCGGTTGGGGATAAGAAACATTTACTGTTTCTCGCGAGCCTTAGCTACCAAATCATTTTGGAGAGGTTTGATGCATCCTAGTATTTGGAAGCGGGTCTTGAAAGATAAGTATTTTCCACATTTATCAGTGATTTCTTGGTTGTGCTCGGTTGATCCATCGTCTAGTTTTGTATCACAAACTTGGAAGAATTTGTTAAATGCCCTGCCATTACTAGTTCATTGGTTGGCTTGGAAACCGGGGGTGGGGGTTTCCATTATGATTGGTAAGGATGAAATTATGGGCATGGGGAAAGGCTCCTTTCTATCGATGGCTTTGATTTCATAGTTAAATGTGTAACAGGTTTATTATCTCTTTCAAGCGAGAAGAGTATCGGTTGTGGGTTCGACTTGCACCAATTGGTTAAATAGTATAGATTTGGGACTGGTGGGAGACCTTGCCTCAGAATGGGAGAGATACATACTTCTATTGATTGATGCGGGAATTGATATTTTAGATGTGTAGAATGAGTTAAGGTGGACGGGAGGGGATGGTACAGGCTATTTAACAACAAAGAATGTATACAATGCTTTGGTCGTTGAGATTTGGCAGAAGAATAATGGAGGTGTGAGGAGGAAGTTATGGACCTGGGAATGCCCACAAAAGATGAAACTTTTTTCTTGGCTCCTCATTGAAGATAAGCTGCTCACCTGGAACAATCTACTAAAGTGAGGCTGGCAAGGTCTCGGACTGTGTCTACTTTGTAGAGGTAATGAGGAAACGGTATTTCACCTTTTTTTTCAATGTCCATTCACTTGTTCTATTTGGAATAAAATCACAAATCATTTCAAGTTGTTCTTTGGGTGGTTGGGTTCCACAGTGTTGGAATGTTTTGAGTATTGGATGAGAAGGAATTATGTTTACTCATCCTTGCCAACTTTTATCTCCCGGTATATCTGGAATGAAAGAAATTCGGCCATATTCGAATCAAAACCTCCATCCATAGAGAATATATTATTTCTCTCCATTGTTGTTGTAGCATGCCACAACACCCTAAACTCGCCAAAATCATTTAGACACATTGCTCACATCTTTCCCAACCATAGAATCATTGGTTGGTTTGATGGTGCATCTCAAATAAATGGGGAACAAAGTGGAGCGGGGGGTGTTATTCAACTAAATGATTTCACTGTTTATAGATGGACCCTTAATTGTGGTAGGGGCACTAATACAAGAGAAGAACTCTTGGGAGCTTGGGTTGTCCTCACTTTGGCACACTGACTATCTATTATCGATATCCACATCATTGGGGATTCCAAAATTATTATTGATTGGCTAAATAATATTGGTTCTCTGTAGGTACTTTCTATAGATTGCTGGAAAGATTGGGTAAAGGAACTCATCAAGATTTTTTCTGTATCTCCTTTTCCCATGTCTATAGAGAAGAAAATCAAGAGGCCGACTTATTATCCAAAAAGGCACTTTCTGAGCAACCTAGAGCTATAGCATACAATCAGTGGAATGATGGTCATGAGGGACCAAGAATATATATTAAGTTGTACTAGCAATATCCGCTTGATCTTGTTGTTTCTATGTGTTTATGTGGAGCCAGTTTGGGAGTATGGTAGTAGTATTAATATTGTTTCTTGAGGAAAGCTCTGTATTTTGGATAATTTTTGGCTAAATGTCTTTTTGACACCTATTTTGGACAGACTTCATGATGTCACAGTGGTATTTTTGTAATTTTGTTTTCTGAGTTGTAGCTTTAGACTATTTGGTGGAGAAAGTATAAGGCAAGGCCTTGGAATGTAATGGTATTAACCGACTTTGTAAATTGATTATATATTTAATATAATGCGCAATTTTCTTGTGGAAAAAAAAACCTGTATTGGAATCTATAAGTTTTCATGCTTAACTTTGATCCTTCCTTTATTTTTGGGCTAACTTTATGTGACATCTCAAAGTAAAATAAGATCATTCAAACTTTATGTTTATAAATTTTAAAAATAAAAATAAAAAAATTATATTATATTAAAATACATATAACAAAATGGGTTAATTCAAAATAAGATCATTCAAACTTTCTCTTCATAAATTTTAAAAATAAAAATAAAAATAAAAATAAATGTATTATATAAAAATACATATAATAAAATGGGGTGATTCTTTCATTTTTATTTTTGGTTGGACTTTATTTTATGCAATTAGATAATAAAAAAAAATTGAAACTATTTTGATAATAATAGTGTAAAAATTATATAAGAATTGTGTTTATGATTATAGTTTAAAAATTTATAATAATATTATTATTATTTAAGAAAAAAATTCTATAATGTAATTTGAATATTGTTGGGTAAAAGGCTAAATTGCAATTTACTTGATATGTAGATTTATGTATGTAATTAAGGCTACATGTAATTTTATTAAAAAGTGTGTGATCTCAATGAAGGCAACCTCCATGATGACTATAAGGGATATTGACTTTCTTGCGAATACTACTGAGGTTGACACTGCTTTTTTGGTCCTGGAGTAAGACCTAAAATTGTCTCAAATTGGCTAAAGCCCATCTTCTTTTGAGGTAAAGGATTTTTTAAGGATACTATTTATGCCTAAATTGACTTTTTGGTCATGGAATAAGATATAAAAGTGCTTCTGATTGGCTAAAAGCTAATGACCCAAGACCTAGATACATCTAGTGAGAGTGGAAGTTTAACCCCCTTATACTTGTTAGTGATAATTCTTGTCACGGGCTCTAGAGCATTCGGGTCTGCAAGTTGCACGAAATGCTCAAGCGCAACACGGGAGAATCCCTGTTTTTTCCCAATAACAAGTCAAGCGAGCGGGCAAATGTCGTCGACAGCATCCAAGGTCTATTTCGCGAAGCAGATCAACGATCGATGGGTAATCGTAGTCAGTTGAGTCGCACCAAAGTATAGCGCAGAAGTTTTCAAAAAAGGTGAGCAGTCGGATTTCCTCGGGGGTCAACCTTTGCTGACCATCGCGTCTCGGAACTCCGCAAGAGGAGAAGGCCAAAGTTCCACACTCCAACTCGCGAGATTGCGAGTTGCGAGAGTCTTTAATGTTGGGCCCACGGTCTCGGCACCCGGTCACGGTGGAACATGCCTAAGGAGAAGGCGCCAGCGCGCACAACATGATAAGGCAGGTCCCAAAATACTGAAAGTGATCCCAGCCGTCCATCTGAAGCGAATACGTGGTGCGCGATTAGGCTCCTCACCTTTTCGCCCATCGCGACTTTAAAGCACGAGGGCCAGCCTCCTCCCAGCCGCGAGACGCGAAGTGCCGAGGGCGCTAGGGATCAGGCCCACAAAACTGACGAGATAATCAGAGCCGTCGGATCTAGAAGGACACCTGGCGCATGATTAATCCGTCACGGCGTTTCGCATCCCGCGACTTCAAAGTGCAAAGAATAGCTTCGTTATTTCGCGATGCGCGAGGTGCCGAGAGCATTCAGGACCCGGGCCCACAGCAGCACGGGAAGAGTTCAGAACCGTCGGACCTGAGGACACCTGGCGCATGATTAAGTCATCTCGGTGTTTCGCCTCTCACGACTTCAAGGCACAGAGAGCAGTCCCCCTTATTTGCGAACGCCGAAAGCCTCTATGGAAATAAAGCAGGGTCACGGTCCACGGTCACCCGAGAAATTAAAAGAGCTAAGCAGAAGGGGGCCTAAAGGTGTTGTGTCCAGTTGCCGAAAGCATCGTCACGATTCCCAGAGACCATCAGAAGTGATTTCGCTCCTGGTTTTCGCTTGGAGTAAATAAAGATAAGGAGTAGTTGAAGCCTCCTTTCATTCATTAAATGAGGGAATGGAGAGTCTGGCAAGACGTCCGCTCGCAGAGGTCATGTGTACCGTTTTCCTCAGAGAGGCCATGCCGAAGTCCTCAGCTCGACGAAGAAGTCTACTCACGCTAGCCGAGCGCTTAATGGCCCAGCTACCCTCCTTACAGGAGCCATGCATAGTTAAGGTGGCATTTAAAGAAAGATATTGGTACGAGTTTGATTGAAGGGACACCAAGCTTTGGGGTGACTAGGCACGCCTTTGTGAGGTGAATCTTCCTGAGTATATAGACTCAGTCTTTGTATTTGGTAAGCATCGATGGTTGAGCAGAGCTCCCGATTGTAAAACTTTAATAAAGCACTGTTTTCTGGTTATTTCTAGACTTCTGAGACTTCTTGCCTTATGAATGCCAGTTTCTTTACATCTTTGTTATACTGTGTTAGAGCAGCTTGGAATTGGAAGATCCAGTCGAGCTGTAGCTGTTATAGGATGATGTTGTAATGGATCACTGTAATGGTTACGGAGTCTCTAATCGGTTCCTGTGTTTTCCTTAACGCTGAATGACTTGGAATTGGAGGATCCAGTCAAGTCTTCTCTTTAGTTTCTTGAAGCTCTGAACCAGGAGGATCCTGCATTCAGAGTTTTTCCCCTACAAGCCGCTGCAAGCCTGTTTCCCAAAGTCGTTTGTTCACCTTTCTTACCAAGTCTTCCACCTATTTACCTTTTAATCAACCCACTGGCTGAAGTTAGGATTCCAGACCTCCTTTGTTCCTTACGTACCAGATCCAGTCCCCGAGTTAGAGTGATATCTCCTCGAGTCTTTACCTCCATTTGATCATCCTTTTATAAACAAATCGTGACATTAAACTGATGGGTGTCGAGCTCTACTCCCGCAAGCAATCCAGGAGTGACTTCCGACGCTAACATTTCTGGCGCCGTTGCCGAGGACGAAGTTGAATATTTTCCACGGGATTGAACGACAAAGATTAGTTGATTCTGAAGGTGCATCAGATATCAGAACTCAAAGATTGCTACTGTGCACCTGGCGACTCCATTGTGACGACTCCACTGGAGAGAACCTGCTCTGTTAATTGTGGCTTTCAGAGGCAGGCATACGCGGTCTCATCCACAGCTGCCTCTAGCTACGCCCGAAGCAGATCCAGAGGCGGTGCTCAGAAAGGGAAAGGCCTCTGAAGAAGAGGCATCCACCACCGAACCAGGTAATCCACCATATCCTTCTGTTGGAGCTCCTTTTTCTCCTCCTCAGTTATTTGACAGGCATGTCTCTGCAGTTTCCCGTTTCCTAAATTTTGGGAGTGTTCCTGTTGAGTTTTCCTCTCCTGGTCCGGGACCAGAGGGACAAGACTTTGTCACTCCCCTCTCCCCTGAAACTGTACCTTGGCGTTGGGCCGGGACCACGGAAGATCTCCCCGCTCCTATCTTTACTACTCCTGTGCAAAGAGGAGCACCTGCGGACTTGAGCTCGTTAGCCTTCTCCTTAAATCCTCTCGTGTTTCCCACCCCACTTCGGGACTCATTCCCAGTAGTCCCTTCGCGAACTCTTTCTCCTCCCAGCTCTCCTCCACCTAATATTCCTATGGCTGGTGCTAATCCCCCTCTAACTAGAATGGACGACATAGTTGTTGCTCGATATGCTCCCTTGATCCTACCTCAACCTATGCATCCTCTCCCTGCTGGAGACTACTTGAAATATATGCCCAAGTTCACTGGGGAAGGAGACATAACGGCCGAGGAGCACCTGGCTGCCTTCTACACTTATGCAGATAACCTCAACATTGAGAATGAAGATGTCTGGATGAGGGTCTTCGTCCAGAGCCTGGATGGCGAGGTGAGGAAATGGTTTAGAGGATTGGCTCTAGGATCTATTGCTGGGATTGAAGCTCTAGATAGTGCTTTCCTGAGACAGTGGGGAGATAGGAAAGATTTCATGTATTACATGACAAAGTTCGGGTCTCTAAAGAAAATGGAAGGGGAGTCCGTCTCCGACTTCTCCAAAAGATTCAATAAGATGTATAACAAGATCCCGGCAGAGATAAAGCCTTCAGAAGCCTCAGCTAAGATTTCGTATGCTAGCGCGTTCGGCCCCGATTTCTGCCTTTTGTTGGGAGAAAGAAGAGCCACCACTTTAGCTCAAATGCAAGATGCGACCATAGAGGTGGAATCCAATGTGTTAGCAGCTGACAGACTGAGGAACAAGGTTGACGCAGATAGGAGAAAGGGAAGGTCGGAGGCCTCGACTTCTGACCCATCGGTGCCCCACCCTCAAGTGGATGAACTGACTAAGATGGTGAAGTCTCTGTCTACAGAGATGGAAAGGATGAGGGTGGAAGGGAGGCAAGCATACAAGGGAGGTTTTAGGAGGCCAAACAATTTTACTCCCGCGAATGTGCAAAGAGAGAGGGGAAGAGACAGAGAAGACCAGAAAATTCAGGCCCCTTTCCAAAACAATTTTGTGGCCGAGGAGGAACAAGAAGGAACAGGTGAGCTTGATCCTGAAATCCACTGCTTAGAGGACACTCCTCCTTTTCCTCATCTCACTCAAGTAGCTTACGAGGAGTCTCTCATGGATAGTCAACTGAATGAATTGAGCAAAGGAGATAAGGCTACTGGCGGCCGAGGCAAGTACAACCTGAGGTCTGACAAGAGGACAGTAGCACCTGATATTCCTGAGCAGTCCACTGGAACAGAGAAACCCGCTAATCAAGCAGCAGATGGTCACAAAGGTAAGAAGGCTCAACCTCTCTCTCCCATTGTCCACAATCATGCCCCTGAAATAAGAGAGATTCCAAAGCTTACATCTTCTTTCAATTTTGAGCATGAGATTCAAAAGATCAGGGTCCCTGTGACTCTCACTGAGCTAATTAAACACGGAGAATTTAAAAAATGCTTCTCTGAACTTTTACAGTCTGAAGCCTCATGCCTTCCCACAGACTCCATAAACCTCCAAGACGAAAATCCAGCAGTCGTCCTAGGACCCATGGTAGAAGACAGAGATGATTCATCCCCTCCCTTCTACACTTCCCTGAACATACATGATAAAGTGCTACATAATTGCCTTATGGATTCAAGGGCCTCTCACAACCTCATGCCCAAAACCGTCATGGAAGAGTTAGGACTGGAAGTCACCCGAGCCTATCATGACCTTTATTCTTTTGACTCCAGGAGAGTCCAGTGTCTTGGAGTCATTAAGGACCTGGTTGTGAGCTTGTTTCAACTGCCCATGAAAAGTGTGGTCATGGATATCGTAGTAGCTGATGTCCCCCCCAAGTTTGGTATGCTATTGTCAAGATCTTGGATAAAAATACTGGGGGGAACCTTGCAGATGGATCTCACATATGCCACTATTCCAGTGTTCGGAGGAGAGCATAGAAGACTGTATCGGGAAGCCCAACTGGCCTACATAATCAGTGATGAAGCTAACCCCACCAATCATCCCATCTTTTCCTTGGACACTGATTTAGGCTCTAGTTTACTACAGCTCACCCATGCCCCCGAGCCTCCTCTCAAACTCAGAAAGCAGCCCACCATTTCCCCTAAACCTCTTTCCTCCATCACCCCCATATGGAAAATGTTCTTTGATGGGACCTCCTCCAGAGAAGGTGTTGGAGCTGGAGTGGTTTTTGTGTCACCTGCTCAGGAGACTACATCTCTGTCATACAAATTAGAATTCGAAGCTACCAATAATGTGGCAGAGTATGAAGCTCTTATTCTGGGATTAAGAGCCGCAAGGGAAATGGGAATTCAAGAGTTAGCAGTGTTTGGAGATGCCGAGTTGGTAGTCCAGCAGATCAGAAGCGCTTATTAGGCCAAGCATCCTCGACTCAGGAGTTACAGGAATGAGGTATGGGATCTAATTGACAGTTTCTTCTCAGCATTTAACATTTCTTTCATCCCAAGAGAGGAGAACACAGTGGCAGATTCCTTGGCTACATCCGCAAGCCTTTTCAAAGTACCCTTGCCGCCCAAACTGAGGTATGATGTAGAAGTAAAATACAGGCCCTCCATACCTGACAATGTTAAGCATTGGAAGGTGTTTGAGGACGATCTTGAGATCAAGAAATTCGTGGAAACTATCGAGGATTTTTCAGAGCTGCATATCGATCAAGATTTTGTCTCTGAAGAAAGGTTGGATGGGGGTGAGTTGCTGAGTAAAATAGCAAAACATGACATTATTCAGTTCCCTAGCAATCACATTACGAGAGGATTGGTCCCATTAGAGAGATTGTTTGATGGGAATGATGTGGCAGTAAAGGGGAGAGTTTCAGGTGATGATGCTGGCACAGCTGAGTGCAACATCGACACACAAGAGGAGCCTAGGATTGTCAAGATGTCAAGGAGTTTAACCAAGGAGCAAAGGGATGAATATATCGAGTTGCTAAGAGAGTTTGCCAATGTGTTTGCATGGACCTACGAAGACCTCAAGACGTATGACACATCATTCATTGAGCACAAGATCCCACTGAAAGAAGAGGCTAAGCCATTCAAGCAGAAACTGAGGCAAATAAATCCCATGTTGCTACCTGTCATGGAGAAAGAAGTGAAGAAGCTGTTGGATGCCCAAATCATCATCCCCTTGAGATATTTCGATTGGGTGGCCAATTTGGTTCCGGTAAGAAAGAAAAGTGGGGAAATCAGACTCTGTGTTGATTTCAGGAACCTGAACAGGAGCTCAAGGAAAGACAATTATCCCCTGCCCAACATGGATCACATATTGCAAAAGGTCACTGGCGCATCTAGGATCTCCATGATCGATGGTTTTTCTGGTTATAATCAGATATCGGTCATGCCTGAGGACAGAGAAAAAACGGCCTTCACCACTCCTTGGGGCACATTCATGTATGCCAAAATGCCAGTCGGACTGATGAATCCAGGAGCGACGTTTCAGCGAGCCATGGACATAGCCTTCATCGGGGAGAAAGACAAATTTGTGGTGATATATCTGGACGACATAACAGTCTTCTCAAGGTCCGACAAAGAGCACTGTTGTCACCTAAGGAAAGTCTTCTCAAAATGTCGAAGATTCGGCCTTTCCCTGAACCCCAAGAAATCTTTGTTTGCTATGAAGGAAGGGAAGCTATTGGGCCATATAGTGTCCGCAGAAGGAGTAAGGATTGATCCTAGCAGGGTGGAATCACTTCAGACCTTGTCACTTCCCAGATCTAAGAAGGAAGTTCAGGCCTTTTTGGGGAAGATAAACTTTCTGAGAATATTTCTTTCAAATTTTGCTGAGTTTGTGAAACACATCACGGCCATGCTCAGGAAGGGAAATGAAATAAAATGGACTGCTGAACCCAGGGAATCTTTTGTTCAAATAAAGAAGGCATTGACTGAGGCACCTGTGCTAGTCAGTCCTAATTATTCTAAAGATTTCCTGATTTTTTCTTTTGCTTCGTGTGATACAGTAGCAGCAGTCTTGTTGCAGAAAAATGATCAAGGGCAATAACAACCTATTGCCTTCTATAGCAAGGCATTGCGAGATGCAGAACTCCGGTACGAGATCATGGAGAAGCAAGCCTATGCCCTAGTGAAAGCTCTCAAAGCTTTCAGAGTCTATGTCTTGCACTCAAAAGTCACTGCATACGTTCCTTCAGCCTCTGTGAAGGACATTCTTATACAGCCTGACATAGACGGAAGAAGGGGTAAGTGGATTGCCAAGATCCTAGAGTTTGATCTGGAAATCAAGCCCACCAAATTGATAAAGGGGTAGGGTTTGGCTAAGTTGCTGGATGAATCCAATTGCAAAGCCTTAGGGATTAGTTTCATCAATGAGCAAGCTGAGTCATTCAACCAGAATTTTCAGGATGCCTTGTCTCTAGCAACATGCTCCTGGTATAAGGATATCTTGTATTTCCTGCAAGAATTGAGGCCTCCTGATGGAATGGAAAAGGGCAAGGCGAGAGATTTAAATCTCAAGGCGGTCAGATATTGCCTCATTGACCAAGCCTTGTACTGGAAAGACCCTTCAGGGGTATTTCTAAGGTGCCTGGACCCACAAGACGCCCAGCAGGTTATTTTTTATTTTCACAGTGGCCTTTGTGGGGGTCATTATTTCTGGAAGACCACAGCCCATAAGATCCTTCGAGCAGGGTATTACTAGCCCACTTTATTCCATGATGTTTGCAGAGAAATCAGAGCTTGCATCAAATGCCAGAAGTTCTCAGGTAAGCAGCAGCTCAAACCTCTGCCATTAAAGCCTGTAGTGGTTTTAGCACCCTTTCAGCAGTGGGGATTGGACTTCATTGGAGAGATTCATCCTCCCTCAAGTGGTCAGCACAGATGGATCCTGACTGCAACAGACTATTTCACCAAGTGGATAGAAGTTGTTCCTACCAGAAGCACTTCCCACAAAGTGATTATCAGTTTCCTAGAAGACGTCATAGCCCGATTTGGTTGCCCCAGCAGAATTGTCACTGACAACGCCTCCCCCTTCAGGTTTGAGCCTCTGGTCAAGTTTTGTGAGAAATTTGAGATTTCACTTATTCACTCTACCCCCTATTATCCTCAAGGAAACGGACTGGTGGAATCTTCCAATAAAAGTCTGATCAAGCTCATTAAGAAATTATTGGAAGACAATAAAAGGGCCTGAGATTCAAAGCTCAAATTTTCTCTGTGGGCTGACCGAGTGACAACTAAGAAGTCCCTGGGCATCTCGCTTTTCCAACTTGTTTACGGGACGGAAGCCGTTTTCCCTACTCAGCTCGCTTTATCTGTGGCGAAGTTCTTCCAAGACCTCGAAGGAGAGCCTGACAATATGGTCAGAAGGATTCACCAGATGGTGGAAATACAGCAGATTAGGGAGCAGGTCATGAACAGGGCTTACGATCATCAGCAGAAGATCAAGCAGGTTTTTGACAAGAAGGGAAGGAAGAAAGAATTCGAGCAGGGTGATCTGGTGCTCAAGTGGGACGCACCTAGACAGGATAAAGGCAAGCACAACAAGTTTGATGCCCTCTGGTTTGGGCTTTTCAAGATCCTTGAAGTATTTTCAAACAACACTTACAGGTTGCAGGATCTGGAGGGTGAAGAGATTTTCAACAGCCCAGTGAATGGGCATTTCCTGAAAAAATGTTTTATCTGAGCCTTAAAGGGCTCCTCTGTTTGTAAATATTGTCTTTTAGTTCTTTGTTTCGTTTCTTTTTGTATGTTTTCGGCCTAATAAGTGACTTCGTAGCCCAACAGAAAGGCGACTGGAAATGCAGAAGGAGTTCTTAGAGCATCGCAGGGACGACTCTATCCCCCATGGAGCCTAATGTTAGCGATAATTCTTGTCACGGGCTCTAGAGCATTCGGGTCTGCAAGTTGCACGAAATGCTCAAGCGCAACACGGGAGAATCCCTGTTTTTTCCCAATAACAAGTCAAGCGAGCGGGAAAATGTCGTCGGCAGCATCCAAGGTCTATTTCGCGAAGCAGATCAACGATCGATGGGTAATCGCAGTCAACCGAGTCGCACCAAAGTATAGCGCAGAAGTTTTCAAAAAAGGTGAGCAGTCGGATTTCCTTGGGGGTCAACCTTCGTTGACCATCGCGTCTCGGAACTCCGCAAGAGGAGAAGGCCAAAGTTCCACACTCCAACTCCCGAGATTGCAAGTTGCGAGAGTCTTTAATGTTGGGCCCACGGTCTCGGCGCCCGGTCACAGTGCCCCTTATTTGCGAACCCCGAAAGCCTCTATGGAAATAAAGCAGGGTCACGGTCCACGGTCACCCGAGAAATTAAAAGAGCTAAGCAGAAAGGGGCCTAAAGGTGTTGTGTCCAGTCACCGAAAGCATCGTCACGATTCCCAGAGACCATCAGAAGCGATTCCGCTCCTAGTTTTCGCTTGGATTAAATAAAGATAAGAAGGAGTAGTTGAAGCCTCCTTTCATTCATTAAATGAGGGAATGGAGAGTCTAGCAAGACGTCCGCTCGCAGAGGTCCTGTGTACCGTTTTCCTCAGAGAGGCCATGCCGAAGTCCTCAGCTTGACGAAGAAGTCTGCGCACGCTAGCCGAGCGCTTAATGGCCCAGCTACCCTCCTTACAGGAGCCATGCATAGTTAAGGTGGCATTTAAAGAAAGATATTGGTACGAGTTTGATTGAAGGGACACCAAGCTTTGGGGTGACTAGGCACGCCTCTGTGACGTGAATCTTCCTGAGTATATAGACTCAGTCTTTGTATTTGGTAAGCATCGATGGTTGAGCAGAGCTCCCGATTGTAAAAATTTAATAAAGCATTGTTTTCTGGTTATTTCTAGACTTCTGAGACTTCTTGCCTTATGAATGCCATTTTCTTTACATCTTTGTTATACTGTGTTAGAGAAGCTCGGAATTGGAAGATCCAGTCGAGCTGTAGCTGTTATAGGATGATGTTGTAATGGATCACTGTAATGGTTACGGAGTCTCTAATCGGTTCCTGTGTTTTCCTTAACGCTGAATGACTTGGAATTGGAGGATCCAGTCAAGTCTTCTCTTCAGTTTCTTGAAGCTCTGAACCAGGAGGATCCTGCATTCAGAGTTTTTCCCCTACAAGCCTGTTGCCCAAATCCGTTTGTTCACCTTTCTTACCAAGTCTTCCACCTATTCACCTTTTAATCAACCCACTGGCTGAGGTTAGGATTCCAGACCTCCTTTGTTCCTTACGTACCAAATCCAATCCCCGAGTTAGAGTGATATCTCCTTGAGTCTTTACCTCCATTTGATCATCCTTTTATAAACAAATCGTGACATTAAACTGATGGGTGTCAGGCTCTTCCCCCGCAAGCAATCCAGGAGTGACTTCCGACGCTAACAATACTAACGGATCATTTCAAGTGTCATGGTTTTTCTTGGATAATGGTGATGAGTCATCCTACATTTGTGAATAGTAGTCAATGATGATTGTCTTCATTGTAAATTGACCACTAAGTTATGATAATTTTTATCACCTTCTAGGGAAAAAAAATTAAAAAGAGAAAGAAAAAGAAAAAGGAGGAAGAAAAAAAAAGTATAATTTGACAATGGATAACATGTTTATCTCAACATAACAAGAACTTATAGGTTTATAAATTTAATATGTATTTTTTAATTAGGTCTAGTTCTAGTGGTTGAGAGGAATGATTGTTATCCTCCCCAATTGGAATGGATTTGAACCCTATGTTGACAAAGCTAATTTACTTTGGATACCATCTTCAAAATGAGAGGAAGTGTCTGACATATTTCCTCCCTTATATATATATATATATATATATATATATATATATATATATATATATATATATATATGGGAGGAAATATATATAAGCACTAGTAAATTTGGGTCATTTTCCAATGGTATTTTCGACGTAATATTGTCTGGATATCGACAAAAGTTGGCCCCTCCAAACATCAATTCTGGTACCGTCTCACTTCTGACAAAATTCTCATTCATCTCACTTCTAATGTCTATGAGGGGCATCTGTCATTGAAGGCCCAATTCTACAGTGGCACAAATGGTCGTCCAATTTCAATGCTTAAGTCGTTGAAAGTCAAATGAACTAGAAACTATTCATTGACGTTTCATTCATCGGCCGTCAGATGACCTAGAAACTATTCATCGGTGAAGTTTCTATATCGACCACTTTTTTGGGGCGTCGGAAGCCAGACAACCTAGAAACTATTCATCGATGAAGTATCTATATCGTCCACGTTTTTAATCGTCGGGAGTGAGACAATGGGGCGTCGGAAGACATACACACTGTAAGTGTTTTTAATATATATATATATAACTATTAAAATAAAACAAATGCTAAAATTTTCTACAATAGAAAAAAATCAAGCAAAACTAGAATTGATATTGAATAACACCTTCACTATAACAGTAGCAAATTTTTAGACATTTCTCAAGAAATTTTATAAATTGCTCAAGAAATTTTTAGAATGTGCTAAAGAAATTTTAGACATTGAAGGCAAAATGTCATCTATTGAATAAGCACTTTCATAACAACAATTTTGCATAGCATCACCTATTACTAGTGACTATCGTGACTCATTGTTTGACATTTTTTCAAAACTAGCATTAGAGTTTGATGTGCCTTATTTGAGGAAGTGCATATCCCAAACCTTTTGCAATGGATTTACTACACATGACACTAGAGAAATAATGTGCCTCAATAGATACCTTCTTCCTAGCATTATTATAGTAGCAATGATTTATCGCAAATTGGTAGGGATATGCAATCAATTTCTCAACCTTGTACAAAGAAGGAAACATAAAAGACAAAAAAATTACAATCCAATGGTTGTGTGAACTATTTAACATCAACATATGCATATAAAGTATTGAATTGCAAACACTTGGCCTAGCATTCCATTCAACATGTGTTTCTTTAAAGGTAGGGTTCCTCATGAGTCAAACTTTTACATATTCACCTCCACATTTCCATTTATTGCTCAAATTCCATTTTGAAGATAATTGTCCCAATGTGTATATTGCTACAATGAATTTTGTTACCAATGGAAATATAAATCAACATAAACTAAAACGTTCAATGCACCTAGAAAACAGTATGTTCAAAATCCCATCTAATCTTGTAATAAGAAATCAACTAAATCATGTACATGGTCACAAAAGATATCGGGAAAATAAAAATAAAAAATAGTTTCCATGCAGATGAATAATCACTGGGAAAATTATATATTAATTAGAATGCTTTGAATAAGTAATAAATATATATATCAAAAAAACAACAGTACAAATTCTGAGGATAGCATCAACAATATTGTATCATTGAAATAGAAAATAAGGACAAAAGGACACTTTGGACATCAAAGAAAATATAAACACGTCAAAATGGTAAAAGCAATTCCAATCTATTTAGAAACAATTGAAGACACACTTACCTATGTATGTTATATTTGTGAATGCATACACTATCATAAAAACATGCATGGGATTGATAATGAGATCTTATCCAATTTTTCTTATATGATTATTGATGAAGCATCAAAAGTCCTTTCATTGAATGAGAAAGTATGATAATAGTGCTACAAAGTTATTTTCAACAAGAAATTGCCTACTTTTGCATCACCATTGTGTTGGTTGTGGAGCCTGATTATCTTCCTAATTCAAAGGCCTTTGTTTTTAGCCATGTTTATACCCCATGAAGACTATACACTCCTCCACATGGGGAGGGTGCAAGGGGGGCTTCCCCCCATGCGAGGTCCAAGGGGTTGATCCCCCCGGCTGGGGGATCCGGGGGCAAGTGGCCCCCCAGTGGGGATCCAGGGGTAATGTCCCCCGATGGGGATTCAGGGGAGAAGCCCCTGAAGGAAAATTTTCATTGTAAATGTATATTGTAATTTCATAGTAAATCTGGATCGTTCATTATAAGGTCGCAAATCTGACGGTAGAAATTATATTACGTTTTTTTTTCCTAGAAGGCACCCATCTTTTATGAGGGAATTGTTTTGTGGTTGTTTATCATTGTGAATATTGTATTCTGAGAGATGAGACTTTGAGAGACAGAAGAGGAAGTTACAACGGGTGTGTTGTAGGTTGTATCCCTTCATCTTGTTGGATAATAAAAAGGAAGGACCTAGCAATTTCTCTGGTGGACGTAGCCCACACTAGGTGAACCACGTATATATGTGTCTCTATTGCATTGTGTATCTTCTGTGTTTTATTTCTGCATTTGTTTTATTTTATTGTTCTGTGATCTTGTTTTTCTAACAACTGGTATCAGAGAGAAAGGTAACTCGCGGGAAAAGAGGGTTTTTGGTTCAAGTGGGAGCAATGGCGGAAGATGGAAAGTTTAGGGTCGATAAATTTAGCAGCCAAAACTACCAATTATGGAAGATGCAGATGGAAGATTATTTATATCTGAACAATATATTCCTACCATTGGGTTGAATAGAAAAGAAGCCAATGGCCATGAAGGACGAAGAATAGGAGGTTCTCGATAGAAAGACACTAGGAATGATACGGTGAGCCTAGAAGCATTGGTGGCTTTCAATATTTCAAAAGAAAAGACAACGAAGGAACGATGGATGCATTAGCTAAACTGTATGAAAAACCATCAACATCCGATAAGGTATTTTTAATGAAGCGATTATTTAATATGAAGATGTCAGAATGTGGGTTTGTTGCGAATCATTTAAATGAATTTAATACAGTTACTAATCAGCTAAGTTCTGTAAAAGTGGACTTTGATGATGAGTTCGGGGCTCTTATAATCTTGTGCTTATTGCCAGAAAGATGCAACGGCTTGGTCATGGTTGTAAGTAACTATGTCTCTGGTTCAAACACTCTAAAATTTGATGATGTTGTTGGTGTTATCCTTAGCAAGTAAATGCAACAAAAAAGCTCAAGTGACACATCGAGTAATGCATTAAACATGGAGAATAGGGGAAGACAAAAGGATAGATAAAAGGGCTTAGGGGACCGTGGCAATTCTAGGAAGGGATAATCCAAATCCATACTAGGAAAAATAGAGTGTTGGAATTGTGGAAAGAAAGGACATCTGAAGAAACACTGTTGAGCTCCAAAGAAACAAAGAGATGGACAGTAGGAGAAAAAACAGAAAGTAAATGTAATAGGTGATGTGTTACAAGATTATTTGATTCTTTCTGTAGATAATATTTATGATTCTTGGGTAGTAGATTCAAGGGATTCATTTCATGCCACACCCCATAGGAAACATTTTCTAGATTATGTTCAAGGTGATTTTGGACAGGTTTATTTGGGTGATGATGCACCATGAAAAATTGTTGGAATGGGAAAAGTACAAATAAATAAAAAGAATGGAAACCATTGGTTGTTGAAAGAGGTAAGACATCTTCCAAATCTAAGGAAAAATCTAATTTCAACAGGTCAGATGGAAAGTGAAGGTTGTATATCCATATTTACAGATAGGGTGTGGAAGGTCACCAAAGGATCATTGGTGATAGAAAAAGGAGAGAAGGCAGGTACATTGTATTTATGTATTGGTAATATTGACTCTTCTATCTCTTTAGCTTCTACAGGAGTGGATACATCAGTGTGGCATCATAGGATTGGACACATGAGAGAGAAGGGGATGCGGATACTTCACAAAATAAATTTGTTTCCAGATCTTAAACAAATTGATTTGGATTTCTGTGAACACTATGTTTATGGAAAACAAAAGAGAGTCAAATTTCTCAGAGTTGGAAAAGAAAAGAAGAGTGAAAGGTTAGAGCTTCTGCATACATATGTATGGGGACCAGCTCAGGTATCATCTCTTGGTGGCTCTCATTATTATGTCACTTTTATTGATGAAGCAACTAGAAAAACTTGGGTTTATTGCATTCGACAAAAATCTGATGTTTTTGATACTTTTAAGAAATGGAAAGCTTTGGTTGAGAATGAGACAGGAAAAAGGTTGAAGTGTATTAGATCAAACAATGGAGGTGAATAGTGCAGCAATGCATTTGATGATTATTTTTCATACCATGGGATTCATAGAGAGAAGAAAGTCCCAGGAACACCACAAGAAAATGGTGTGTCAGAAAGGTTGAAAAGGACAATCATGGAGCATGCAAAGAGTACGAGATTGCATGCAGGGTTGCCCTTACAATTTTGGGAAGATGTTGAAGATATTGCTATTTATTTGATAAACAGAGGACCTTCAAGTTATTTGGATAATGGCATTCCATAGGAGGCATGGACAGGTAAAAAGGTAAACTATTCAATTCTGAAGACTTTCAGTTGTGAAGCATTTGTCCATATTGATAAAGAAAATAGAACAAAGCTTCAAGCAAAATCCAAGAAGTGTACCTTTATTGGATATGGTGTTAATGATTTTGGTTATCGCTTATGGGATTATGAAAATCACAAAATCATTAGAGTATAGATGTCATATTTAATGAGAAGGTCATGTACAAAGATCAGTTGTAGGGAAAGAAACAAGAAAAAGAAAAACCATTACATACAGTGTTTGATGAGATCACAGAAAAATAAATTCCAAAGGTACCAGAAAATAAAAATGTACAACAATAGGAGAAGAAGGTACATCAAACTCCTACAAGTATTGTTAGAAGATCTACCAAGTTAAGTAGACCCCCTGAACGATACTCTCCTTCATTGTATTATTTATTGTTGATTGATTCCGGTGAACCAGAATGTTATGAAGAGGTAATATAGGTAGACACTAAAAAGAAGTGGGAGCAAGGCATGAAAGAGGAAATGGATTCCTTGGTAAATAACCAAACTTGGGACTTGGTTCAGTTTCCTACGGGAAAAAGAGCATTGCAAAATAAATGGGTTTACAAGTTGAAGGAAGAATATGGAGGTAAAAAGCGGTACAATGCTAGACTTGTTGTAAAGGGGTTTGCACAAAAGAAATGTATAGATTTTGATGAAATATTTTCTCTTGTTGTTAAGATGACTTCAATTAGGACTATTTTAAGTCTTGTGGTAGTAGAAGATTTGCATCTTGAACAGTTAGATGTAAAAACCATGTTTCTCCATGGGGATTTGGATGAAGAGATTTATATGCACCAGCCACATGGGTATGAGGTCAAAGGGAAGGAAAATTTGGTATGCAGGTTGAAGAAGAGCTTGTATGGCCTAAAGCAAGCTCCAAAGCAGTGGTATTTGAAGTTTGACAGGTTTATGACAGAACAAGGTTATAGTAGATGTCATTATGATCACTGTGTTTATTTTAAAAGGCTAGAAAATGGAAGCTATATTATCTTGCTATTGTATGTAGATGGCATGCTTGTTACAGGGTCTAATATGCAGGATATAAATGTTCTCAAGAAGAAATTACATAATTCATTTGCGATGAAGGATTTGGGTGTTGCAAAGAAAATCCTTGGTATGAGAATAACAAGAGACAAGAAAAATTGCAAATTGACATTGTCTCAGGGTGAGTACATAGAGAAGGTGTTGGAGAGATTTAGAATGCAGAATGAAAAACCAGTTAGTACACCTTTGAACAACCATTTCAAATTAACCAAGGAAATGTGTCTCGAGTAGGATGAGATAGAATACATGTCCAGGGTCCCTTATTCATCAGCAGTTGGTAGCTTGATGTATGCGATGGTTTGCACAAAACCATTACACATGCAGTGGGAGTTGTGAGAAGGTATATGAAAAATCTAGGTAAAGAACATTGGGAGGAAGTAAAGTGGATTCTTGGGTATTTGAGAGGTACTTCTACTCATGCATTATGTTTTGGAGGTTCAGACATTGTTCTACATGGATATGTTGATTTAGATATTGCAGGTGATAAAGATAGCAGGAAGAGCACCACAGGGTATGTTTTTACTGTAGGTGGAACAATAGTAAGTTGGATTTCGAAACTGCAAAAGGTTTTTTCAATTTCAACAACAGAGGCATAGTATGTTGGTGCTACATAGGCTAGTAATTATATGATTTGGTTACATAGGTTTATGGAGGAATTGGGAAAGAAGCAAGAGAATAGCATGTTGTAATGTGACAGTGAGAGTGTCATTCATTTTGCAAAGAACTAAACCTTCCATTTGAAGACTAAGCATATACAACTTAGGTACCATTTCATATGATTCGTCTTGGAAGATGGACATTTGAAGTTGGAAAAGATACATACTAGCCAGAATCCTGCAAACATGTTAACAAAGGGAGTAACCAAGGATAAAATGAGTTCTTGCTCAGTTTTAGTTGGTACTTCAAGCATGAAGGTGAAGATAAGAAATTTTCCAGGTCCAAGAAGGATCACAGTCCAACAGATACAACAGCAGTGGAGTTATTGAGATCAGTCTCCAAGTGGGAGATTGTTGGTTGTGGAGCCTGATTATCTTCCTGATTCAGAGGTCTTTGTTTTCAGCCATGTTTATACCCCATGAAGACTGTACATCCCTCCATGAAGGGGAGGGGGGGTTGTAGGGGGGATTTCCCCCCTTGCAGGTGATCCCCCCAACTGGGGGGTCCGGGGGGAAGAGAGCCTCGGCGGGGGTTTGGGGGCAAAGCCCTCGAAGGAAAATTTTCTTTATAAATGTATATTGTAATTTCATAGTAAATATGGACCGTTCATTATAAGGTCGCATATCTTACGATAGAAGTTGTGTTAGGGTTTTTTTCCCTAGAAGGTAACCCTCTTTTATGAGGGAATTGTATTGTGGTTGTGTATCATTGTGAATATTGTATTATGAGAGAGGAGACTTTGAGAGAAAGAAGAGGAAGTTACAACGGGTGTGTTGTAGTTTGTATCTCTTCATTTTGCTGGATAATAAAAAGGAAGGACCTGATAATTTCTTTGGTGGACATAGCCAACACTGTGTGAACCACGTATATCTGTATCTATATTGTATTGTGTATCTTTTGTGTTTTATTTTCGAATTTATTTTATTTTATTGTTCTGCAATCTTGTTTTTCTAACACATTGCATATCTATGCAACAAGAAATTTAATAGTTGTTCTATATGTTTTCAAATTATCTAAGAACACTTGTACACCTAATCTTATCAACCAGGGTCTCTTATGTACTTGTGAGGCATTGTGCATTGTTTGTGTAGAACATGGGCACTTGAATTGACTGGACTAAAGAAATAGAAAATCATATTCTAATTTTGCATACTTATTGAAAATAATTACAAACAACAAATTTTATTCTAGCATTGCACTCATAATGAAAAGTAACTTTAGATAACATAATAATTAAACCACTAAAAAATGAAAATTGACAAGTCCAATCAGAGTTTAGCTCGAGGCTACCCCGTTGGGACTAATACATAGACAAGAAAGGTTTACAGCCTATATACTGTCCTCTTCTCTAAAAACTATACTCAAAAGAAAAACTTGTCATTCATAATTCAAATTAACAAAGAAATGACATAATTATCACTATGATAACAAAGTAAAATCTAGTACAAAAAATGAAACTAAAAACACAAAATGAAAATGGGTAGCCTGGTACTTGTGAGTGGTCCCTTGCTCATGGGTTATAGCTGCCTTAAGAGACTATACTAATGATACTACAACACTCACAATTGGCAAAACAAGCTCAACCTTTTCATTAAAAATAATGAAAGTGTTTTTACAAATCGTATATCAGTCTTTTTGCTCACTTGCTCGCTCCTTACTAACTTGTATATAGAGTTGCTCTCTCAAATATGTAAACATTGTGCTTTGTGCCAAATTTAGAACAAGAAACAATATGCTAACATTATTTAAAATGTATAACAATTTTAACAAGATACAACAACATTTATCCTCTGTCTTCGTCGCATTGGGTGAGAGAAAGGATATAGATTGGCTACCAGATCTTTTATCCATGTTCTAGAGATTAGATCTGGTTATAGATGCTCAGACCATGAGCTAAAATCACACCTAGGTGACTCGCATTCTCCCAGACGCCAAGATTAACATGTTGAGGATGAAACCAACTGTGTAGATGCCCATGACATCATCTAGAATTCTCATGAGAACAGGTAAGGTCGTTACACTATGTTTCAAGCATTAAATTCTTGGTCGATCCTTTATCATCTTATGACTGAGGTTGTTGTGCAGCTTCCTCTCGACCATAGGTAAACTGATGAATGAGGTTGTTGATGGTAATATATTTATTCCATTCCAAAAATATGATATGCACTCATCTACAAGTTTAGCACATAATAAAAAGGTCCTAGGCCATAACAAGTCATTGTAACAAACCAAATATTCCTTAAGACCATATATATATATGATAAAAGAACTAAATGCAATCCAAAATATATAAAGAAATCTAAGAACCAATCATCAACGAATTAGCGATTTATTGTGAGAGATGCAAGTTTTAAAAAGAGTTATTGATAGGTAAAAGGAGGTTGTGATATGCAAGAAATATACCATGTGGGGAACCCATAAAAAATAGAAACTATGAGTAAGTTGACACCTTTGGAAGAGAGGCTATTATCACCAAGAATGGTTTTTGCACAAATACGACAACTTAGTTACATAAAAGCTCAACTTGGGATAACTAGAACAATCATAAATGCTCCTATGGATTTAGACAAAGTTTAAATATAATTACCTAGATTCTTTGATTGACTCAATGACA
Organism: Picea engelmannii; assembly: GCA_009831015.1. Lineage (NCBI taxonomy): Eukaryota > Viridiplantae > Streptophyta > Pinopsida > Pinales > Pinaceae > Picea > Picea engelmannii. The sequence continues at coordinate 14,872 of ML829444.1, read as the reverse complement.
ATGGCAATAATGTTAAAAAGGGAAATGGAATACAAAAATGCATACTTCTCAGGAAATGTACAAACAAGAAATGCCATGATTACTCTTAATGACTCATGCAACGCTTCACTTTATTGTAATGAATACATTGTTATCAAGGATCAATGGGAAGCAATTTTCAATAGAAACATTGAACAAGTTGCCCTTAGCCTATGAATTGAAGAAGCCCTTCATTATTTTGATGATGAAGAAGATATAGATCATGTATCTAAAACAATTGTACATGGCTATAAACAATCCTATATAATAGATGACTTGGAGAACAAGATTATACAAATTGCATGATAAGAAGGTTTCAAGCCACTAGGGATTTTCTAGGACAATATTTTAGAATAGATGAACTTTTCTACACCGTTTTATGGATATAGCCAACCTAAAGACCTTGTCAAACATTTATCTTACTAGAAAATAGCACAGTGGGAGCTCTTGCATGTTTCTAGAGACTTAGAAACACATGTTACAAACATTTTCTTCAAAGCAATCCACATTCTCATACATCAAATTTCCAGTTGTGCTTGGATTTTTGTACACAAAGGAGAATTGAAAGGAAGGAAACTAGTTGCAAAAGACATCAAGTTCAAAAACAATCTTGAAAAAGTATTAAAATCATCAATTGCATATTGATCTCTCAAAAGAATACGCACTTCACCAAAATATATTGAAAACATGCAAAAAAATATTTTTGCAATGATGTTCAACACATTCACATGTGTTGAACATCTTTGAGATCCATTGTGCCTTGCACTACATGAAAGAAAAATAAACTATTCAAATGTACTTGAAAATAGATTTACGAAATATGCTAGAGTCATTGATTAGAAAGCATCTTATCATTTGCAATTGGTACTATAAACATAGAATGGAAACACTCAAAATTTGTTATTAATGAATAGTGAGATGTTTGAAGAAGTGGTAGACTACTTTGTAACTGAATTCCAAAATAGAGGCTATGAACATGAGCATGGGTTGATTTGGATTCAAGGTGCATGATCTGGATTTAGGAGCGGAACAAACTGATTAATAGACTGAATACAATAAACACAGAGATATGAAGAACAACACAGATATCCGATGAACAATATCTTCTATTGAATAAATGAAATAGGTTAAAACTATAAAACTGCAGAATTGAAACACTTGCTCGAATGGTGGTAGTTATCTTTGAGAAGAGATGTGGCTACTATGCGCATCCGTCTGAGCAGAATCATTACAATGAGGCTCCAAAGGCCCTTTTGATATTACTCATGAATGCCAAAACCTTAGACATCCAAAAACCTAACCCTAGGAGGTGAAACGCCAAAAGTTATGTGGGCCCCTATGGGTAAGTTGGTACCTCAACTTCCCGGGGTCGTAATTTTGCATACGACCTCCGTTTTAGGTGCGTGATAGCCCATTGGAAAGGTCTTTTAGAGAAATACACATTACAGTGTCAAACTCTGACTTCGTCTACAGTTTGATTGTGGCGAGCCAAAAAAACATTGTTAAGGGCCCCAAAACGGCCCTAGAAGTACAACAAGATGTGATGACATGAAAACATACAAAATAATTCACTTGGATTAGGTAGGAGGCCACTAGTATACACCTAGAAGATGTGTGGAGCTTTAGACAGCCCTGAAAGTGTATAACCCACCATTACAAAGAAGTACAGAAGAAAGTGTTGAACTAAAACTGTCAAGAGGAGCCAGTTGGAATAAGTGGGTGGCTACAAATATCCACCTGGATCCGTCCTCCCCCCTTAGGAAGCAATGGTCTCCATTGCATTGACTTCCCCCATCAAGTGAGGAAACTTCTGTTGAATGTTTCCCCGGGTGAGCCACTTTCCTTGGTGTAGGAGTTTCCCTTCCTTGACAACCCAATAAAGATAGATCTCATGTTGGTGAGTGCCCTTGACCTGTGTGTCCATTATATGATCAGTGGATGCTTGTTCCATGTAGTCAAGATTGAGCTCTGTTGGTGTCAACTGTTCTAGGATCTCTGAGGTGTCCAATAATGGTGGAAAATATGGCTGAAGGAGGTCCACATTGAACACTGGGTGCAAGCCAAGGAAGGGTGGAGTGTTGAGCTCAAAAGCATTGCTACCCATAACCTTGGTCATAGTGTAAGGCCCATGGAGAAGTGGGTGGAGCTTCCGATTGGGCCCTATGAGACGCTCCTTCTGCAAATGTAACCAGACTTTGTCTCCATCCTAAAATCGGTGCGGTACCCTGTGTTGATCATGGCGTTGCTTGTACTTAGCATTGGATTTCTGCAAAATCTCATTGACCTGTTGGCAGATGTGTTGAATCCACTCAATGAATCTGGTGGCTTTGTCGGTCTTAGACTGAACATGGGAAGAGTTTTTCGGTGTGGTGGAAAGAGGTAGTGCAACATCAATGGGACCCAAGGGTTGGAATCTTAGCCCCACCTAAATGGGATATGGTTGGTGGAGTTATGGAGATCCCTATTGTAATTGTGATAAACATAAAGGAGACCTTCATCCCATGTACGTGGATGCTTAGAGTTGTACATGTGCAGGATGTGCCCAATCATCTGATTGGTGACCTCTATTTGGTTGTCTGTTTGGGGGTGGAAAGTAGTGGATTTAGTGAGCTTGGTGTCCAACAGTGACAAGAGACTCAACCAAAATGTGTTGAGGAACCTCTTTTCTCGGTCGGAGATGATGGTCTATGGTATCCCAAAATGGACCCATAGTCGTTCAAAGAGGAGCTTGGCAGTATCTGTCATTGTGATACTCTTCTTCTAGGCTATGAGGATGGCCATTTTCAAAAATCGATCAACGACCACAAATACATAATCATTGCCTTTCTTGGTGGACGAAAGGACAGACATGTAATCCATTGAAATGGATTCCCAAGGCTTCTCGGGATTAGGAAGAGGGGTGTATAATCCTTGCTTCTTGATGGTTGGCTTGGCAATGGCACAGGTAGTGCAAGATCTGATATACTTGTTGACATCCTATAGAAGTTTTGGCCAATTAAAATGTTTCTGAATAACAGCCACAGTTTTCTCCACGCCAAAATGTCCCACCATCCGACTGTAGTGCACTTCCCAAATCATCTTTGCACGCTCGCTTGTAGGAACATAGAGATGGCCCATATAGCATAATAGTTCATCCTGAATGTGAAAATCGGTGGCACTCGTGCATGTACCCAAGATTTGATAGGTGGTGGCGAAGTCTAAATCTTATTGATAAATTTGGGACCACTCATATGCCTCATGTCCATAGGAATGGAGAACAATGGTGAGTGCAGCCACAAGAGGTCGATTGAGGCAGTCAGTGACACGATTTGATATCCTTGTCTTATACTTGACTTTGAGATGGAACTGTTGCAGGTAGGTGGACCACTTATGATGGTGTTCATTCTGCAATTTCCCTTGTGTCTGTATGAACTGCAGAGGCTTGTGATCAGTGTGGATGATTGTCTCCTTTCCCAAAATGTAATGTTTCCATTGAAGACAGGATTGTACAATGGAATACATTTCCTTGTCATAGGTGGGGTATTTCTGGACAATATCTAAGAGTGTCTCACTATGGTATGCCATCAGATGACAATGTTGAGTGAGAATTGTTCCTACAGCATAGTCATATGCATCAGTCTCAATCTCGAACGATTGTTGCAGTTCGGGAAAGAAGAGTACTGGAGCTGAGCACATGCGATGCTTCATATCATCGAATGCTTGTTGTTGTTCCTTCCCCCACATGAACTTTTTCCTCCCACTGCCCTTGGTCACATGGATGAGGGCCCATGCAATATGGCAGAATCCCAACACGAACTGTTGATAGAAGTTGGCCAGTTCCAAGAAGCTATGAAGCTCGGTCAGTGTGGTCGGGGCTGGCCAGTCACGGATGACTTGGATCTTAGATGGATCAACATGTACCCCATGCTCATCAACAATGTAGCCCAATTATTGGACCATGTTCATGCCAAAGGATCATTTTTCCAAGTTGGCATATAGCTTGTGTTGTCGTAGAGTGCTCAAAACCTGTTGAATATGTCACATGTGCTCCTCCCAAGTTTTTTTGAAGATGAGGATGTCATCCAAATATACCACCATAAAAGAGTTGGTGAAGGGTCTCAATACATCATCCATCAACCTCATGAAAGTGGTCGGTGCATTTTTTAAGCCAAAGGGCATGACCAGCCATTCGAAAAGACCTTATTTAGATTTGAAGGTTGTCTTCCATCCATCAGTTGGTTCAATGGGAACCTCATGGTAGCCAGACTTTAGGTCAATCTTGTTGAAGAACACTTCCCCATTGAGTTGGTCAAGAAGGTCATCAATCCTGGGAATTGGGTACCAGTTCCTGAATGTGATTTTGTTTAAGGCTTTGTAATCAATGTAGAGTCGCCAAGTCACGTCCTTCTTTTGCACCAGTACAATTGGGCTTCCACAAGGGGAGGATTTGGGTCTGATGTGCCCATTTTGAAGAAGCTCTTGGATCAGATGCTTGATTTCATCATTTTCCATCAACGAGAAACAATAGACTATTCCATTAGGAAGAGGTCCATCAGGGGTCAAATCAATTGGGTGCTTGACTTGGCAGTGTGTCGGTACCCCGATGGGTGAGGAGAAGATGTCTATGTACTCTTCCACGATCTCATCCACTTGCTTATGCTGCAAAGAGAGGCTCTGTGTAGAGGCCACGGATGTGGTAACAACCTTCTACTTACTGTGAGCACAAATCACAAAGAAGACGAACTTCCCGGTCTGTGAAATGACCTTACTACATTGCTTAGCAGAGATTAAAGAAATAATGCTAGGCGACGCTACCTCTGGTATCCTGTACAATTGTCTATCCAAAGTAATAATAACACTACGAGGTTTAGACTCATACATAGCATGATGCTTCCATAAATACAGTTGTCTTAAAAGAACATCACAAACTTCAAGGGGAGAAATATCACACAATACCTCATCCTTGAAAGGCTTGATGTTGTAGGGAAGATGACATTATTGGCTGACATGGATATCTCTTCCTTGGCGAAGCCAGCTGATGGTGTAGGGTTGCGAGTGTGGTGTCATCGGCATGTCTAGTTGCTTGACGAACTCTATTGAAATTAGGTTCTTCTAACTTCTACTATCAGCAATGAAATGAAGCCCCCTTTACCCACATCTTTGAGTGAAAGAGGCGTTCCCGTTCCTCTGGTTCTTCTGGCTCACTTGGTCGAACTTTGGTGGTAGCGACAGTGGCATTGGGTTCAGCATCGATAATCTGCTTCCCTCCTTCAGGATTTGATTCCGAATCAAAATAGGCCTCTGACTCGAAATCCTTCAACTCAGCCATAAGTGACTGCTTGGAGTGACATTCTTTAGTTTTGTGCCAAGGGATTTTATGGTACTCACACTATTTTCCCGTGTCCTTCTTCATCTTCTCATTTCCCTTCTTGTGTTGCGTCTTGGAGTAGTTGTCCTGAGAGTGGCCATCTTTGCTTTGTCGCTTTTTGTGTGGGTTGGGGCCACCTTTTCCCTACTTCGGTTGTGAGGAGTTTGCAGATCCAAACTCTCGCCTCTTCTGCTTAAATTTCTACTCGATCTTGACAGCGTATCGATAAGTCATACACAATGAGACGATGTCTAGAAACTCTATTTTTGATTGAATGTATATATGAAAACAATAGTGGTATTTGAGCACTAGATGTTGCTCAGATTCTTTTATACCCAATTTTATGTGTAGGGTATGGAAAATATTGGTGAAATCTGGTACTGTCTGTTCCCTTTCTTGACGCAGGGTGGTCCATCTGGTGTATTGGCCCTCGTAGCTTCCAACAAGGTAGTATTGTTCTTTAATGGCATCACGGAAGGAATCCCATGTAGGGGAAACCATAAATATTTTAGATTCCTCTATGACCCTTTGCTTAGAGTAAGTGTGCCACTAGTCCTTAACATGGGGGACGGCCTTGAGGAGTGCAAAAGTAATATTTTCCCTATTGGAAAAATTGTGGACCGAAAAATACCCTTCGAGCAGATTCAACGATTTATCTACAACATCTGCATCTATCAGTCCTTTAAATAATGGAATATCAAAATTTACATGTACCTTGAATGGGGTGGCATGGCTTCTTAATGAAGATAATTCTCTTGTGGGTAGTCCCCGAAGGATCTGCGCAAAGTTGTCCATCATTTCATTCCTTTGTAGAGCAAGGGATTCCTTGAGCAACATTTTAAAAGGATCTCATGCTCCATCATCTTTATTTCATCTCCCATGGGTTGTTTTCGAGCTCGGCACAGCTGATCTTGCAACAGCTCGATTGGTTCGAGTCTCAACTTCTTGTACCCGGATCTTGTCGGGGACATGCACGAAGAAAAATAAATGAAGAGTAGACCGCTCTGATACAATTGATTTGGATTTAGGAGCGGAACGAATTGATTAATAAACTGAGTAAAATAAACACAAAGATATGAACAACAACACAAATATCCAATGAACAATATCTTCTATTGAATAAATGAAATAGGTTGAAACTATAAAATTGCATAACTGAAACACTTGCTCAAATGGTGGTAGCTATCTCTGATAAGAGATGTGGCTCATGTGTGCATATGTCTGAGAAAAATCATTACAATGAGGATCCAGAGGCCTTTTTGATATTACTCATGAATTTCAAAACCCTAGACATCCAGAAACCTAACCCTGGCAGGTGAAACGCCAAAAGTTATGTGGGCCCCTATGGGTAAGTTGGCACCTCAACTTCCCGGGGTCGTAACTTTTGCATACGACCTCTATTTTAGGCGCGTGATAGCCCATTGGAAAGGTATTTTAGAGAGCTACACATTACACCATCAAACTTTGACTCCGTGTACAGTTTGATTGTGGCGAGCCAAAAAAACACTGTTAAGGGCCCCAAAATGACCCTAGAAGTACAGCAAGATGTGTTGACATGAAAACATACAAAATAAGCATGTTGAATTAGGTGGGAGGCCACCAGTATCCACCTGGAAGATGTGTGGGCCTTCAGACATCCCCGAAAGTGTAGAACCCACCATTACAAAGAAGCACATAAGAACGTGTCGAACTAAAAATGTCAAGAGGAGCCAGTTGGAATAGGTGGGTGGCCACCAATATCCACCTGGATCAGTGCACCTATTTATGGATAGGCCTCCAATGACGAGATTATAAGATTCATTGATAGATATATATCTTTTAATTCGAAATTATTTGATGAAGACCTCCTAAAGATTAAAATTCACCACCACACAAGAACTTGTAAAAAATATTGGCAATCTACATGTAAGTTCATTTTTCCATTTCATCCAATGGATAAAATTGTTGTATTGCATCCATTAGAACATGATGACAAAATTCACAGACAAAAAGTAGAAGATTTATTTTCTATTTTACATCAAAAGAGTCATCCTAGAAACACGTATTTTAAGACATTCTTGTCCGGACTTATTAGCTCAACTAGAGAGGAATACATATTAGCATTGAATTATACTCTTTCATGCTCTACTATTTTATTAAAGAGACATCCAACATACATATGGATAAATGCATTTGCTAAAACAAATCCACATCTATGGCATGCAAAGATAGATGCATAGTTCATCTTAGATGCTTATGTTGTAGTAATGTATTGTAGCTCATACATCATAAAGATAGATCACAACATGATAAATGCATTTAATAAAATCAAAGATGAATGTCTTTGTAGCAATGATAGCAAGATGAAAACTATTTGTAAGCTTGGCAATGCACTTCTCAACATGCAACAAATGTCTAGTCGACAAGTTGTCCACATTGTCCTCTCACTACCAATGTTAAGCAAGAACATGTGAAAACTCATTCACATAAGCCTACTCAAAGGCTATTTTGGGAACAACACCTATTGATTAAATTGCTCAACCTATTATCATGTCCTCTCCTAGAGTAACAAGTTATCCAAATCTATCCCCAGCTAGTGAACCCGGTTTTCTTTTTGTCCAACAATTATTGCAAGAAAGAGTAACTAATCCAGCATGATCCATGGGAAAAATCATTTCACATTGAGTAATGTAATTGACCACTAATTATTTATGATCTCAAGATAACTTCCTTGCAAAATTTATTTGATCATACCCTCATTAATGTTATGGCTTGATAATATTACTTGCAGGGTCCTTCAATAAATTTCATCTAGGGTTGGATAATGATATCCCATATTGCTTAAAAAACATCACAAGACAACCAAATGAGCCTTAGGGATTTATGATAACCCTAGAATTTAAAGCCTTCTTCGAATCAATGACTGCAAGAGGAAGTTTACAAATATTATTGATGTCAAAGATTCTCTTGGAAATTATTTCAAGGTATTTATTTAAGACCATCTCTAGAAGCGTTCATGAGAAATTTTGTAGTGGCAATTCCTGATAATGATTAACAAATTCGTCAAAGAATTTTTCCCTGTAGACTAATATTTGGCTCTTAGATGTAATTTTGTAAATATCTAGGCCTCCTTAGAGTCTTCTTTTATGGAGTTTTAATAATACTTTGGCTCTTCTCTTGTTCTCATCTATTAATGTACTCTAGCCCTAATTTGGGTAACTTGAGCTTTCCTAACCTCACTCATTCTAAGGGAATGACTATATTGGGAAGAATAACTTTGTAGCTAGAGGTTGAAGATCTCATATTCTCACTAAAACACAATTGTTTTTCTTTTTCTCTTTCTTTTACTTTTTTCAAAATAACTTCTTTTAAACTCAAAGGAAGCATTACAACTAGCCTGAAGAAGTTGGGTAACATAAGCAACCCACTTGCAAGAGAGAAATGCCCTTAAGAGAATTGAACCTTCATGAGTGACATAACATGTCACTGTATTCACATGTAAACCACAATCCCATAGGAAACTCAAGATAAACTTTGTCGATGACCTTAACAATATTATTGACAACATTTCTACTAATGGTCTCAATAGCCTTCCTCTCAAACTCTTCATCTTCGAAAATGTGTAATATATGGATAAATAAGAATGATATTAAAGAAGGGATTTTATGGAACATGGAACAGTTGTTCTTGCTTCAATCCATGCTCTCGCATCATTGGTTTAGACACAATATAAACCATGCTAAATTGATCGCATGCACCAACAACTTTGTTGTATGAGTTTCCAAAACAGGGGTTAGGAGGTTGGGATGTGTGTGTGTGTGTGTGTGTGTGTGTGTGTGTGTGTGTGTGTGTGTGTGTGTGTAATAGATGGATAAATAGGAATTTTATTAAAGAAGGGATTTTTTGGAACATAGCAGAGTTGTTCATGCTTCACTCCATGTGGACCCTTGCTTGTGGTGTTGAAAACTATGAAATATGTTGTGTCAGAGTTTTCGCACGTGCTTGCTAACCTAAGATATGGTGATATATGATTTGCTTGATGGTTATCATAGGATTCTAACAAGATGGAGTATGAACATTACACAATATTGTTGTTTTTTATATGAGTCTGTATATATATATTTTTGTAGTCTTTCTTTCACCATTCATGCTTTGAGTGAATCTATTCAGTGAATTGTCATCTCTAACATCTATAATGGTGCCCCTACCTTTAATTGTGCCTAGGAAGAGTCCAATATAATTAGAAATAATGGATGGAATGAACCCACCAAAAAAAACATGCTCAAGAAACAATAAAATTAAGACATATGAGGTCCCATTCAAGGTACTTGAAACATCTTCAAATTAAATAGTCATTAAAATGATTTGGATAACATACTCCCTTGATCGCAGCTCATCCATCATTATGTTTGTCTAATACCTGCAATGCCAAGTCATTCAACCTCCATAAATATCTATAAAATGAAATCAACTCATATTGGTAGCATTGTTTACTCTAAGATGCATTTTTATGAGAATGTCGGAACGTATCTTGACAGTGCTTATGAGCATCTTATAAGCCTTATTTTTTGTACTAGCCCCTCATCATCTTGGATTCAAACATGGATTTACTCAATGAGAACAAACTAAAAACATGATAGATATATAACTAAATAGAACTCATGAACAAGCTTCTCTTGGTTTCGAGAATAATTTATTGGATTTGTCTAATCTTGGAGCAAACCTCCCTTGATCTGAAGGAGTAGCAATGAAGTCAACATTGACTATGTTGTTGCTTCGTTGGATCAGGGGAGGTTTTGTCCAATATCAAACGGATCCAATAAATTATTCTTTACTGAACAAGGCCAACCACGTGAAGGTGGAAGCTCCTATGGCCGCTCCCCCTCCCCCCCTGGCATCACTCTCAATTCCCCAATACCCAATCTATATTCTAATAGAAAATATGCATTAAAAATATTCAAAATTGATAAAAAGTGATTGTAAAGATAAGCAATAAAGCTAAGATAAAATAAGTACAAAGTTGATTGGTTTCCTTTTGCTTTGAACATAAGTACTAAAAATTAATAGAATTGGATTTGTTTAATCTCTCTATCCATATTTTACTAACCATCTATATTTCATATTTTACTAACATAAGTACAAGAAAGTATGCAATAACTCATTCAAAGGCAATGCAACAAAAGGTATACAAGAACTCATTCAAAGGCATATGTCATAAAAAAATGGTTTTTATAAATGAGGTTTATCATCCAAAAAATGTTCCAACTATACTAGTTATATGTTCATCGATATGTCTTATAATAATATTATACATCATCATTTTTTTTAGGCCTCTTATTATGTGCTTTCCAGTTCTCAAGTAAATCATCACCATCCACATCTTCGTTTTATGGGGGCTCTTCAGCTGTTGATTATGCTTGACTCCTCTCATGTAGAGCATGCCTGGTCATGTACTCACAGTGTGGAGCACATTGTGAGGGGGCATCCCCTACAAAACAAAAATTATTAAATTTATATGGCCAATTTTTAAATATCATTGAAGTAGTTCAATAATATTAAAAAAAAGCTCTGCAATCTAATTATTTACCTCGTGCACTAGTCAACACCATTGGAATGGTTGTCGGCATGTACTCTTGTTCAAGTCAAGGAGCCTCAAGTACTACATTTTTTTCCATTGAAACCACAAAATTTATAAGGGAACAATCATAAATGTATAAGTAAAAAAAGATAGAAGTACAAATTTTATAAGTATGAAATTATTAAGTATATGATTAAATACAACCATATTATCATTGTAGGCCTCAATCATAGAAACATTGTGGGAATGCACCCTACTGGAATGGGGATACTTGGGAGCACTATGTTGTGGCAATGTTGCACTATCAATACACTTCTCTTCAGTACGAATGGGCTCGTTGATAGTGTTACTCAAATAAAATTATATATAAACAAATAATAAAATTCACATTAAATGTAAACCAAAATTGTTAATCGTTTACATGTTAAAGATAAAAAAAAGAAAAGAATATAATGTAGTAAGTAGAGGTTGCTTAAAGAGGTGTTGCATAAGTACCCACACACTATTAGTCAATGCATCTATTTGATTCAAATGGTAATCCACTAATAACTCTTCATTGGGAGCTATCTTTTTTATTGCGCACACGACTACCTGATTCCCTTCGCGTCCCTCATAAATGCAATTTGGTTGTTTGTTTGTTGTCCTGGGTCATGTGTTGTTTATAAACCCTGTGATATTTCTGGAAGCTTTAGGCCTTCCATCAATATAGATAGTCGCTCCCTTATTTTTATCATTTTTTAGTAGTTGTATATAATTTGCAGCGAATGCATATCTCTGCATACTTTGCATGTACCAAACCAACCACATCCAATCGCTATAATTGTAACATGGTCCAACATATTCCATCAATTCAATTACTATATTGTATTTTACAGTTATTCCATCCATGTAAAATAGCCCCATGTCATGCAGGGAGGATGGTGCAATGTGATACGTCTTATTGTTGACAATGAAGTCAGTGTCCAACGAAGGCAGTTCCTTGGGTACCCATTGTTTCACCAGATGCTTATACCTGAGTGGCACCACTATTTCTCCTATGCTATCATCATCATAAGAGCATGATCCTCCTTTGGAAAGAAAAAATTACATACGTCTACGAAATTTTCTTCTGACCTTTTCATCTCTGGTCGTTGTTCGTGTATCAAATTTACTAGATGCAGTCACATTTCCATCTGTTTGTCTTGAGCTTCCCTCACTCAAGGAAGAAATATATGACAGGTACCTATTATGTTGTACCTTCATTTGATCGAATCAGATATATAGTTAGTTAGTTTCCACTCATATACATGTTGATCTCAACTAAGGGTAGTTCAATATCACTCCATGAAATGGCTTTAAATGATAGAATATTAACCTCCCCCTTTGCACTAACACTACACCCATAACGTACCATTGTCATAAGTGTCAAATTCAAATGGATTATATAAGCTAGGTAGTGCTAGGACCAGGGCTTGACTAATATTATACTTCAATTCTTCAAATACTTTATATTGATTCTCACCCCACTGGAAATTATTACCACTAGCTATTACAACATGAAGTGGTGTTGCTATAGTTGAAAATGATGTTATCAAATTTATCATGTATTAAGTAGATCCCACAAAAATCCTAATTACTTTTGTGACATTAGTAGGAGTGAGACATGATCTGAAATGGATTCCCAAAGTTATGGTATGGCAGAGATAATTTCTTTGGTTAATTGGTGCTAAAGAAAACTTTATATTTTCCATGCATTATGCTTGATTTTCACTTCTTAGAGTAAAATTTATTTACTTTAAATGGCCAAGTGAATGTGGAGGAATTTTCATGCAAAGGTGTGAGTCTTAGCTCCACACACCACACCCTACATAAGGAAAACATGGCATGTGAAGGTTTATCATGCATAGAAAAAGATGGGAGTTGTAGTATGTATTTATTCACTCCATACTCCACCTACCACATAAGCATAAGGTATTCCTAAGGCATGTAGAGTGTTATCTTGCAAAGTATTGGAGGAGTTAGAGGGAATACTACCTCCACATCCCACACTCTACACTGCATAAAGCAATAAACTAAGGCTAAGACATAAGGCAGTGAGGCATGTGGAAGTGGAGGAAAGGGGGGGGCTACAAAGAGTTCTACACCCCACACTCTGCATATATCATAAGACTAAAATCAAAGGCAAATGGGTGATATTTTAGTTCAAAGCTTTCATTATGCCTTTTGGGATAACTCACTTATCAATTATTTGGATATATTGTCCTCATTATTTCCATGTAATATTGGCTTTGACTATCTACAAGTTCTGAACTACACTTTTGTCTTGTGCCACTAACATAATCTTGTGGAATTGATTCCTAAGTTGCCACGGGTGAATGTAAGAGAATTTTTTCTTAAAAAAGGGCAAGGAGCTTTAAATTATGTTATGTGCAAGGGTTACATTAGCTTTTCAAATATTGAAGGATATATGCTTTTGGGTTGATTCTTGGTAAGAGGGAATTCGTCATTGGCAAGGGAAATTGGAATTCCATTTTGCATTCACTAGTCATGCAATCAAGTCATATTCTAGAGAATTCTTGGAAAAATCATAAAAGGATATAGGCATTCTCATTCGATGTTTTATGTATAATTGTCCTATGTTGAAGAAACCATTAAAAATTGTCTTGCATCAATATAAATAAACCCAACAAGATTCGACGATTTCAAAATAGAGGGATCACAATAGCTTTTGAGCCAAAGTGTGGAAAATGGTGCAATTGAAGAGATCTAGTGGAATAGTATCATTCAAAAAAGGAATGAGTTTTAGGTCTCCACAACTTTAGGAGAGCAAGAGGTTTATTTTTGTTTTTTCCCTCTTTAATATCCAAGGCCTTGATCCATCCACAAAAAATCCATAATTTATGTGTAAATTGCTCATTTTGTTTATATGTAATGAGCCTTCAAGATGAAATAACATGACCATGTTCTTGGGTTTTATATATTAATGGATGTGGATACTAAGACATAACCACAAAAAATAAGTCCAATCCCATTTTTCAAGGGCCAAAGTTTGCCCCTATATTTGTTGGGTTTTTTTTAAGTTTCAAAAATGTATAATTTACTAATAAAGATAGTTTTATAAGTTTAATTTGAAATTCCTTACCCCCCCTCTAAATTCAAACTTGTGACCTCCAAGGAGGAAACACATGTTCTTAACCATTATGCCCATTATGCATTTAAATATTTTTTTGAATAGTGAATGCTTATTGCATATGAAACACCCTCAACCTTTATCAACAACTTGATATCTAGGGCTCTATGCCCATTGGGGTTTGAACTTGGGTCATTAACATGGGAATTCTTGTCTCAAACACCATAACACAACCCCATAGACTAAATAAACAAATATATTAGAATTTAATCACTTCAAATTAAAAATTTGAAAACTTATTTTAATAAAAAATAACAATCAAACTTCACATATTTAGAACCTTACCATTTTAGACTTTAAAATTAAATAAGTATATACAATTTAAAACAATTGTGAGGGACAAATTTGGCCCTTGAAACATGGGCTAGGGAGATTTTTTCATGCATATGGATTGAGACCCACACCAACCAAATTCAATATGTATCCTAGGAATCCATATCCAAGATATGGATACAGATGTAGCACCATATCAATCCCACATAAATTATGTGTCAATATTGTATCAGTACTAGATAAGGGATACAATGTATTCAAGAGGCCCCTCAAGATATCTAGATACTTGGTTGGGAAGCTATTAGTAACTTCAAAATTTGAAATGAAAATTTATCTCTTGAGATGACCAAAACTAGTTAATCATATTGAATCCTGATATAGGGTACATTGTATAGCCAAGTGGGAGGAGAGTGCACAAAGCATCTCCCTAACCCTCAAACAATACAAGAAAGGATTCCTGAAATTTGTCATATACCAATCCCAAGGAGATCAAACATGTGATGTATAA
>ML829443.1:75173-87682 GCA_009831015.1 Picea engelmannii | reverse complement strand
AACTTGTAAAGTTATTCTTTGGTTTGTTTAGATCCCTTGTTGTAACTTTAGTTGACCCCTTGCCCAACCTTAGGCACTAGTCTTAGTTGTCTTAGGGAAGGGTTTGTTTTTGCATTAAAGTTTTGCATTGCATTGCTTGCCTCTCATATAGGCTAGTTTCCCCCAACCTTAACAAATTAAAATTAACTACTAGAACCCATTTAATAATTCACATATTAACTAGGGACCACCCCCCTTGGCTTCTCTAGGAGTGAGCCTAGACGGAAGGAGTTCAAGTCGAGGTGACAGTGGTCTTGAACTTAGGCATTGTGCCTCCGAGGACACACTAAGTGGATTGAGACTTGGTCCACATTTGCAAATGTGTATAAGGACGGCAACACTGCTGTCATAATCACTGCTACAGCCATCATCTAGCAACCTGCTCAAGCTCACTTGACCATTTAAATCAACCCAGAATTTGTATGAGGCAAGGTACAATCGATCAGAACTAAAGTGTGCATTTAATTGCCTATCTAAAGTACATTTCTGAAAGTTTACTATTCACTGTCATTACTTTTAATTTGCTGCTGTTACATTCAATTTAGACAGCCTGTTAAAGGTTATTTTCTAGCTGGACCTTTCCAGAATTTGTGTATGACATAGTACTATCAATCAAAGGTTAAAGTGTGACATCTTATTGCCATTTAATACATTTTCTGAAAGGTATATTGCTGCTGTCACATTTTTATCTTGACAACAACTGCTGTTATAATCATCTTAGGCAGCTTGTCAAAGTTCATTTGCTAGCTAAACTAATTCAGAATTTGCATAAGACATAGCATTATCATTTAAGTGTTCAAACTTTTCATTATATTGTCTTTACAAGTGCATTTTCTGGAATATATTGCAGTTGTCACCACTCTATTTAATGTCGTTATACATTTATTATTTGTTGCATACACTTGTTTACTAGCATTCTGTTACAAGTTTACTGTCTTGTTGAAGCATCAATATCATTAGTTGCTTGTAAACTGCCATAACGTTTGTTGTTGCCTTGGTTAAGGGCAGGTACTTTCTCTCTTCCCCTTTGCTTCACCTTTCAAAATGTAAACCTGATTTGAGTGACCTACAGAGAGGGTGGTTTACTTCATACTTTTTCCCTCCATCAACCCACTAGGTCTTGGGACGTCTCCCTTGAAGTAGAGTCATCTTCCTCCTAAATAGAAAGAGGTACCCTGTTGAGGTGACAGTGACAGGATTACCTCCGTGTTCCGCCAATCTCGGCCTACTTGCCTTTAGACTTTGGGAAAGTACAGATTATGTGATAACATTGACCTTGTATCGTGACCTCCTATGGCCTTCTTAGACCTTTTCCATTGTCTTTCCCCAGGGGTCACCTGGGACTTTTCCTAAGGTGACAATGAGTCTTGTCCCGGTGGGTTGTCCATTGGTTGAAATCACACAAGGCTCTAGTGCGAGCTACAATCTGTGTGATAACAAGTAACAAAAAGTCCATCAGAATTCCTTGTAAATGAACAACACGAAAGACCTCCTAAATCCTAAAATAGAAACAAATGAACACTAGAATACAGATCCAAGCCAACTAAATCCCAATTCCTCATGCAGATTTCTATGTCGAATGCATGGATCACACATACATGATACTACAAATAAATTACTCGGCGGAATAGAAATGAATACAACAAAGTTCAAACCCTCACAATAGGCTACACAGAATAATTCAAGACCCAAACACTGTGAAGCTAAGTTGCACGAAACGGGGAAACGTTTCTAAGTTTCCGAAACCGGGACGGTACGAAACATGCCCCCAAAAAATGGAAACGTCGGGGGAAACGCTGTATATAAAAAAATTAAAATATATATATAGTTTTTTTTTAAATAAGACATTATATTGCAAGAAAAACATAAAGATGCAAAAAAAAATGCAATAAAAAAATTCAATAATGATGCAAGAAAAACATAGAAAAAAAATATAATTCACTGTTTGGGGGCCCCATGGCCCCCTCTTTTTTTCTTATTTCGCCTCAAAGACGCTCGAAACGCCAGCCGTACGGGTCGGTACGGCCAGGAAACACCGGCGGCCGTACCGTACGGAGTTTCCAAATCAGGAAACGCCGCCGGCCATACCGTACATGTACCGGCGTTTCGTTTCGTTTCGTTTCGGGGGGGGAAACAGGGGGGGGTACCATTTCCTGCAACTTAGCTATGAAGAAAAGCTAATCCTGTAATGCATCAAAACGACTATGAAATGCCACCCTAATTATAGTTTAAATGTCATATTTATCATACATAGATTCAAAAAGCGCATCTGCAAAATCATTATAGAGGTAATGAAGAACAATTTTACCTAGAACATACCAGACAGCAAGGGTAAAACTAGCAGGTGAAGAGTTCCAGGCAAAATTCAAAAATAATCAGAGACTTCAAAAACAGCATGGGCAAGAAAAGAAACAACAGAAACTTGGATGGAAATTCCCTTTTTCCACAAAAAAATTATGCGTTTAATAGATGAATAGATTCAGCTGTAAACCACCTAACATAAGTGGATTCCATTGATCCCAATTGTTGGGTTGTCAAAGTGCGAATATAGGCACCCTCAGTTCAAAATCTTTCTTTGGGTCTGAATTATAACTTTGAAGCTCACTGGGTGATTTAAGCAGTAGATTTTATTGGACAGTCATGTTCTTGTTTTAGGATGGATGTTAACAACTCAAAATTATTTCAGACCATGATAAGGAAACGTAAACAAATGAAGATTCACCCACAATTTTTTAAATTCTTCAAGCTTATTGCATTTAAGACAATAAATGTACCTGCCAGCCTAAATCTGTGAAAAGCTTTTCCTTGGCCTCCAAAGATGGTGTGTCATTTAAACCAAGAAGAGGACAGCCCCGACTCTGCCACAAAATCATATGATAATATAGATGTCACATGAACCATTCTCATGCATTATGAAGAAATAAATTGACCTTGGAAAGACCCTCAAAATAAGTTATGAAATTAAATTACTAAAAAAGTCATTGCAGATATTTCTCACTTAAACAGCTTCTGCCATCTAAAATTCTAAATGACAAGACCAAGCAATAACATATCAAAAAATATATAGTGTCTACGATTAATCAGTAGACTCTGAGAATACTTTTCAGAGATAAAACTCAATGAGACTATAATAACAAATGAGAAAGGAAGCGTTTGCATAAGCTATCACTATACCATGTTCAAGACATAAGCATTGCTCTATGAAGTTTAGAATCATCCCTAAAAACTGAGAAATTGACATTGATGCTAAATCTTAGAAATATTTACATGTACAAGGAGAACTGTGTAGCTCAAAAAGAAATGCAGTTCTTTCTAAAGTGTCCAACATTGCAAAATGAATTCCCTTTACCTCCAAGTTTTTGATCATTTGTTGTCCAAATGCATCCTCTGGATGAATCTGCATAAGCAGCTTATTTTCAGTTCTTTTGTATAGAAGGAACGAGAATACAAACAATGCACAATGAATAAAAATAAGTCAAAAGCAACTTTTAGTAGAGATCCAACATCATAGATTAAGTCGCTCACACATATTATTTATTTACAGAACAGAAGTGAACCTGTTCATATATGACAAACACTGAAATGGAGAACTTCTCTGCTGCCCATTTTACTAATCCATGGCTTGCATATGGCTCCAAATAGATAAGAACACATTCTGCAATGATAAAGGTTGGCAAGCTGATGACAGCATCAAAATACAAACTGCTTAATAACATTGTTGAAAGCAAACACCTACTTGGTCTAAGGCCAGTAAACAGGCAAGCTGATAAAACACGTAAAATGTCTTCAATCTCCCAATTAAAAGCAAAGCAGAAAAGAAAGCGAAAATACTCAAGGATAAAACTTTCAGAAGACAAAAGCAGAATACCAGTAAAGAATATAGAACAGCAAAGCATTGCATGTCAACTTCATAGCAGCCTCTTCATTCATTTCGTGAACATGAATAGAGGCAATTATGATAATGTGAGTTATTTGTTGTTTATGGTGTTATATCTTGTTCCCAATATAACAAATTCACTGGTATGGGCCTAACTTGAGCGTGGAGCCTAGAGAACAGAAAAATTGAAAAGAAACAAGTACAACCATCTTCAATGGGGAAAAAGAAGAGAAATGTGACCATTCCAAGACATAATAATTCCTACTTCTTACACACATTTAAAACATTGTTTTACCAACTATGCATTTCTTTATAAGGTTTATTCAAACATTTAAACATGGAAAAATATGATCTTTCAAAGCTTTCATAGTAGATTCAATTGACCGAGGAAAGTGCCAGAGAAAAAGCACATCTTTGTTCCAAGAAATTTTTGTCACCCCTCACCTAGGATCCAACTGAGCTAGATCAAAAACTGCATCCAGATTCTTAATATCACGCAAATCAACTGGCAGAAGTTTGTACTGTTCACTGTGCACTTCACCTTTTTCTGCATGGAAAACCCATTGCTTAGAATGTCCAGTTCGAAATTATAATAATCATGAATGCATACAAAAACAATGTTTCAATTATTCTCATACATTTTTCAGTGCTTCAAATGAGATGTACCTTTAGTTTCGTGAAAATAAAGCTAAATCAGTTTTGTAGAAAATGAAATTACACAAAGAAGAAGAATGGCAATAACATTACAAATCATTTTTACCAAATACCATTTAAATGGTTTAGGGCACATATTCAAAAAAAATTGAAGGCTGCTGACCTGTGAATACAAAAACAGCCTTCTTCCTTCACAGCAAATTGGATGGGTATGAATTTTAATTTACCATCTTTCAAACATAGTTGCGTTAATATGTATTTTCAAAATAAAACTCATGTTTTACCCCTAGTTTAAGGCTATGGACATATCAAGCCTTGGAGTACAGCAAGACAGCAGTGGTACAGAATCCAGATACAGCCATATTATCTGTACTGTATGGATACGATAGATCAACTAATTGTTGACTGTACCATATCCATATCATACAGTATGGCCATAAATATACCGTACTGTACTTTTTGGATGAAAACCCAAGTTAACAAAAACACCATTGAAATCGCAATTTCTTCTCATTTTTCCTGTCAACACATGTGCCTCGGCGATTCATCCNAAAAGTGACATTTTGCACTTTAACCAAAGTCAAGTACAAAATAGAACATAAAGTACATAGGACAAAGGCAAATGTCTCTCCCACATGTGCTAAGAGGGAATAACACATGGGGAACACCTCCTCAGGTACCAAATCAACAGTAAGGAAGTGGCACAAGGTATTCAGTACTCACTCCCAGAAATGGTGCATACCAGATCAGGAGTAAAGCCGGGGAAAACACCGAAAGGTGGGCTCCCTCCTCCTCCTAACAAATAATGCAATACGTCTCCTGGAATTGCAAAGGACTAGGGAGCAAAATGAAAGAAGAAGCCTTGAGGGATTTAGTGAGGCTGGAAAAACCAGAAGTCCTCCTTATCCAGGAGACAAAGCTGGAGGAGAAAGACCTCCTAAGGATAAGTCATTCTTTTTGGAAGAAGGGCCCCGGAAGGGCAGTCAGCGCCAGAGGAGCCTCCGGGGGGCTCGCAACCTTCTGGGATTCGTCTAAGCTGGAGTTAGTTGAAGAATTTGGCACCATGCACTGGATATACACCAAGTTGAATCACAAAGGATCAGATCACCAGGTAAGCCTCTTTAATCTGTATGTTCCCGTATTAATCAATGAGAAGAAAGACTGCTGGGATTCTTTACATATGTTCCTTAATAGTCATCATACTGAGAACCTAGTAGTGGCAGGGGATCTAAACGTCACCCTGTCGTTGGCTGAGAAGAAAGGGGGCACTATCGTTCGAGACCCCTCAAGAGAATGGGTGGAAGATTTGATGTCAGATTGGGAACTGGAGGACATCCCTCCATCAAATGGCAAATATACTTGGTCAAATAAAAGACTAGGCCCTGGCCATATAGCTGCCAGGCTAGACAGGTTTCTTATTCAGTCCTCTTTCCTTACTCTTGGATTGAGAGCCTCCTCTAAAGTTCTCCCTCATTACATCTCTGATCATAAACCCTTAGCTCTCGCTCTTCGCCCTAGTGCTGCCCTAGGCCCCATTCCTTTCAAGTTTTCCCCTTTATGGCAAGAACAAGGCGATTTTCTCACTCCGGTTCATAACTCCTGGAAAGACCCTGTCACTGGATCTCCCTTCTACGTGTGGGAGGAAAAACTCAGACGCCTTAAATTCACTCTCAAATCGTGGGCCAAAAAGCTTGTCTCGCCTCTGGAGGAAAGGAAACATGCACAGGAAACCTTGGAAATCCACCAGCAGGTTATGGAAGAGACTCTCATCACCCAGGCTATTCTCAGTCAGGAAGCTGAAATTCAAAGTCAGTTTCATAAAAGTTGCAGAGCAGAAGAGACCTACTGGAGAATGAAGTCAAGAGCGTTATGGCTCCAGGAAGGCGATAAAAACACCGCATTCTTCCACAAGCATACCCAATCAAGGATAAATTATAACTCCATTGACGAAATTCACTGGCAGGACCAAATCCACAGGGAGGCGCACAGCATCAAGGAGGCCGCCTATAGCTACTTTAAAAATCTGTACTCAGCCACAGAAATGGATGATTTGGACCCGCAGGCTTATCCAATTTCAGAGGTGCCCGATCTAATTACTGAAGAAGAGAATGAGTTGCTGAGCAGGCCGATCAGTGATACGGAAATTAAAAAAGTTGTTTTCGACATGCATCCAGACAAGGCTCCTGGGCCAGATGGCTATACAGCTCGTTTTTATACCCTGTGCTGGAATATCATCAAAAAAGACTTATGTAAGATGGTCAAGAAATCTCAAAGCTGCAACAAATTAGGAGGCAGCACCAATTCTTCCTTTTTAGCCCTCATTCCAAAAGAGAAAGGGGCAAAGAACTTTAACAGATTCAGACCAATATCTCTCTGCAACACCGGATACAAAATTATCACTAAGATAATAGCTAACAGACTCAAGAAAGTCCTGCCAAAACTGATCCCGGAAAATCAGGGAGGCTTTGTTAGAGGGAGGCAAATCCTCGATATCATTATCCTTGTTCAGGAAGCCATCCACACAAGCTGTAAAAAAAAAGAGAAAGGAATGGTGGTTAAGTTGGACCTAGCCAACGCCTTTGACCGAGTCTGACATGATTTCTTGTTCGCAGTCTTGCGGAAATTTGGGTTCTCCCAAAAGTTTATGGGATGGATCAATGCTTGCATTTCCGTTCCATGGATAGCCCCCTTGATCAATGGCCGCCCTGCCAGATTTTTCCAAGCCACTCAGGGGCTCAGACAAGGATGCCCGCTCTCTCCAATGCTCTATGTTTTACAAGCAGCGGTGTTAAGCTTCCAACTGTAGAGCTGCCTCTTAAACAGAACCCATCCTGGCATTAGAATTACCCCTTCAACCAACGAGGTAAGCCACGCGCAGTTTGCAGATGACACCCTTCTTTTAGGCGCTGCCAGCATCAAAATAGCCCGGCACTTCAAGTCGGAACTTGATCTCTACAAAGTTTGCTCCGGCAGTGAAATTAACTATCTCAAGAGTAAGATCTATGGGTGGAATTGCACCCCTCGGGAACTGCAGCAATTAGGAAGCATCCTGGACATGGAAGGCATTTCAGTCTGGGACACTTTTACTTACCTCGGGATTCCGATCTTCAAAGGCAGGGCTATGGTGGCACACTGGATGCCTATGGTGGATAAACTAAAACTCAAGATACAAGCTTGGGGAGTCAACTGGTTAAATAGGGCAGGTAAAGTAGTGCTAATGAATTCAGTCATCTCCAGCCTTCCAATTTATCAATGTTCAGTGTTGCTCGCCCCCAAAACAATCTCAAACAAACTCGATGCATTGATGCGAAGATTCCTGTGGGAAGGAGGTAAGAATTGTGCGAGAAAGCTCCATCTAATTAATTGGGACACGATCAAGAAACCAAAGATGGAGGGGGGACTGAATATAAGAGACGTGGCTGTCCATAATCTCGCCATGGGAGGCAAATTACTTTGGCGAATGATCACTGGTAAACGAACCTGGAGCAAGCAAATCCTCGGGAAAAAATATTTTCAAGGAGATAGAGATCGCTGCCTAGAGAGACCCCTCAAAGAAACAAAAGGTTCCCCAATTTTCTATCTTTGTCAACGAGCTTTGGCTTTCTTTCAGCCACATCTCACTTGGATCCCGAGAAATGGAGGAAAAATCAGCATCATGGAGGACTCCATTCTTGGAGATCATCCACTCAAAGGGGTTCAAGAAATTAAGCGGATTGGGGAGTGGCTCCTTGCCAACAATCGTAAGACCCTTTGGGATATCTCCCTCTGGAACAGGGATCCCCATCTCTCCTGGCAAAGCTGGAATTTGGGGGACTATCCGGAGGAGCTCCATGAAGAAGCTATGACCCTCCTAGAGTACCTCCATGGGAAAGCCTCGATAAGTGCCAAATTCAAAGACAAACGAGGCTGGGGTTCACCCACAGGAAACTATACAGCGTCAGCAGGTTATAAGGCAGCCCTAAATACTCCTTGGGTCCCCTCTAACCCAGGGCCATGGAAAGCAATCTGGAACTTCCCGTCAATCCCCAAAGTCGATCATTTTGCTTGGACTTTGACTCATAACAGCATTCTAACTTTCGATAACCTTAAAAAGAGGGGTTGGGAGGGCCCATCTCGCTGTCCTCTCTGCAGAATTAAAGAAGAAACCCCTGAGCATCTTCTCTTAGAGTGTGAGTTCTCTAAAGAAGTATGGGGTCTCCTTACAGGGGTAGCCTGCCCTATTCTCCCCACTAAGGCCTCGGAGCTTTTAAGCATGTGGCAGTCCTTATCCCCCTTCAACCTGAGCAAAAAGCATTCTCTCAAAACTGCCTGGATGTGGATTCCCAAATTCACTTGTTGGAAGATCTGGTTGGAAAGGAACAACAGAATTTTCAACGAAGCCGAAAGACTGCCTTCCCAGGTGGCAATTCAAGCCAGGACGATGTTGGCAGAAGCCTTCAAAGGCAAGACCAATCTCAGGAACTCAGCCCAACTCTCGGAGGAGGAAGACAGATGGTTTAAGAAAATCAGTCAGGATCCTCCTGGCACTAATTCAATTAAACCTCGGCACATTCGGAAATGGGAGATAAGGATGGAGGAGCAGGATTTTCTTCAGTGGAGGTCATCGCTTAAGGAATGGTCCCTATTCTTTGACGGGGCCTCGAAAGGCAACCCGGGGCAGGCAGGAGGTGGGGGAGTCATTCTGGATCCCTCCGGCAAAATTCAACAGGAGTATGCATGGGGTTTAGGCCATGCCTCAAACAACCAGGCGGAATTTCTAGCGCTCTGGCAAGGTCTGAATCAGGCGATAAAATTAGGAATCCAGGCAATTAGGATCTTTGGTGACTCTCAGCAGGTTGTGGAAGCTATCAACTCTAAAAAGCCACCAAAGGACAGCACTCTGGCTCAGGTATACAGAAAAACTATTCTCCTCCTGCTACAGTTCAAAGAATATCATGTTAATCACGTCCTAAGATCCTTGAACGGGCTTGCTGATCTGCAAGCAAACCGTGGTTCAATCATGCGCAAAGGACTCCTAAAAACGAATGATGATACGTCCCCTCATCCCATTCCATAATCCTCTTGGATCCCGAGTTCTGAAAAGCCACGTGATCCACTTGAATGGCAGGACGACCTCCAGAAACATCACAGTCATGGGGGACGAGAAATCAAGAGCAGAGATTCGCAATCCGAATCAGATCGTGTGGAATCTCGAGGAGGCGACTCTGTTCCTCCTTAAAAACAGAAGTTTGGCAGCCTGTTCTCCTCATTCGCCTGGTTACTTTGGATTTACGCACCTCCCTGTGCTGGAATCGATTCACAGAGACGGCACTATGGAACCCGCCTCCAAACCAGGGCTCACCCCAAAGGAGTGCATCGATCTAATCAGGGCCGAGCTGGAGAGTATCAAGGCGTCTACATCCCAGCGGAAATGGGAAATGCTCACAATGGAGATGCAGGATATCAAGGACGAGCTTTCAGACGAGATCCAAACTGGACTGAAGGATTCAGCTAATCTGTTGGGAGATCTGGGCAAGAGACTAAGCAAGCTGGAGATTCAAGTGGAAGAACTCTCCAAAGCCCTCGGCAAGATTTCAGAAGTCGCGGCTGAGGCTTCTTCCAAGACAGGATAATGAAGCAGCTCATGGGAGCTCACGACGCTTGAACCAGGGTTATCAGGATCTTCGTCCAGCCAGTATTGTAAAGTTCATTGTTTAAGTAGTTAAGTCTTCGGCATGTAACTGTTGGTTAAGTTTAATAGGCTTGCAAGCAAAAAGTTGTAAACAGAGCTCCAGCTCTGATTTTGAATCTGTACGGGTTGGCAACCCTTCTGCCTCTTATAATAAAAACTCATAACCGATTTTGTTAAAAAAAAAAAAAAATTTAGTTAGTTGCCTAGGACTTTATCATTAGCGAAGTCCTTTCATCGAGAGTTTTTTTTCCTCATGTAATTAATCTCGTTTACCAGCAATTTTAATTACCCTCGAGTTTTTCACTCGGATAATCCTCCAAAGTGGTGAAAGGCGCTCTAATGATCGAGCCCAATGGGTGACTAAGGTTTAGAAGTGTTGTAAATGACCATGCTAGACATCTCCTAGAGTCTTGCAGAATTTCGTTAAGTTTTGATAGGATTTTTAATAATTAAATTTTTCCGTTAATTGAAAATTTTAATTATTTTTTATGTAAAATGTAAAAATTTGGTCCTTGTGGATTTTGTATAGGGGTGTGAGTACTCAAATCAAATGGCTTATGATCCCCTACACCCTTGGACCAAGTTTCAGCTCAATTGGACAAGTTTTGCTAGGCCATTGTCCAAGAGGAGTCCAAGTCAATCAAAAGTCAGCAAAGAATTGGCTAAGGTAAAAAAGCCAAAAATTGTAAAAGTGTCTAAAGTCATGAGAGAGAGTGGGGAAATGATTTCTAATGTATTTCCTAAGTTGGAAAAGTGAAAATCCACTTAGAAGAACACCCCGTGCTAAAACAACAACCAAAAGTGAGTCTCCCTAGTGAAAAGTGCACCCCCCTTGCTCATGAACTTATGGAAAAGTAAAAATTAAAGTGAGTTGTGGTGCCAAAACCCACTTCCCCTTTCATCTTCTAAAGCATTTTAAGCATCCCAAAGAGAGTCTCTTAGGCTTGCATTCTCTCTACTTTAATTTCTAAACCTGTAAATTGTAATTTAGTGCAGCATATCGCCCACACCTTGCATTGTGCTTGGCTTTGCCATCCATGCAATATCGTGAAGGCTAGCTTAAAAATTAAATTTTTGTTTTTGCTTAATATTGTTGCCCCACTTCTCCTACAAAGAGAAGGTTGAGTGGCTAGGTTAGTTTTTTTTTATTTCATTTAAGTTTATTTTCTTTCACCCACGTTGGCACAAAATCGGTAGACTTGTCCTCCACATTAATTTAATTTCAAGTTATTTTATTTATTTAATTACGCCCACACCTTGCATTGTGCTTGTCTTTGCCAACCTTGCAATATCATGAGGGCTAGTCTAGTTTCATTTTTTGCAAAGAAATCGAAGTGGTACCCCGCCTTCTGCCCCGTATTTCCTCCCCTTGCCACTTTGTTGATCTTGGGTAACTAAGAAAGGGAAAAGGATTATGTGGCTAGATTAATTAGGCACCCAATCTATTATTGTTTCAAACGATCAAAATAGGGTGACTTGGGAGGCTAGAAGGGGTTGAAGCCGGGGACGGTTTCACGACACTACGTGTCCTCCTTGTTGAGCGCCCAAGCATTCTGGATTTGACCTATGGAGCTAGGGAAGAACCTTGTTTGTTCTTCTTATTGAGCACCCAACACTTCCTTTTGGTTGAAGGGATAAGGACTTGGGGTAGTCACATAGCTTAGGATTGCTACAACTCACATTTAATCCCCCTAAGCTCAAGAGAGACCTAAAAATTTACTAAAATCAACCTACACACTTTGCACAACATTTGTTTTCCAAGTTTTGCTACTTCATTCAAGCATTTTACTTTCGAGCAAATTACTTTCCAAACAAATTTACTTTTCAGCAAATTCTTTAATTGTGTATATTTACTTTTACTACAGCATTCTTTATTCTTGGTTACAATTCTTTGGGAAATAATTATTCTAAGTATTTTATTCATTGTACTTTATTTCAAGATGCAGAAATATCTCTAGTGTGCATATCTCAATAAGTGAATTTTGGTTATATTTAGGCACTAGTCTAATTTGTCTTGTAAAAGGAAAGGTTTGTTGAGATTTGGGTACCTTGGAAAGTGGTCCCCATGTGTTTATGAGTCTCTAAACACAAAGGGGGAGACTATTTCCCTTGTACTTTACTTTGTGATTCTAATTTCACTTCGACTTATGAGATTTAAGTCAAAAGTGAAATATGTCACTTAATCATTAAAGTGACAATTAATTCACAAAGTGGGTGAATTAATAGACATAAAGCAAACTATGGAAATTGGGTTTCCTAAGTGAGATT
>ML829443.1:20349-35685 GCA_009831015.1 Picea engelmannii | reverse complement strand
AGTTTTGGGAACTTTGAATTTTTTCCCTTTCTCTGTCTACTGAAGCCATTATGAGCGCCCTGAGTTGCCTCTGTAAGTTCTGAGTTGTTCTTAGCCTTCTCTGGATCCTTTTTGGATCATATTTCTAGTCCATTTTTGCTCCTTATGATTGGATGGATGGTGTGCTTCTTGCTTAAGATGCCTATTGCAGAGTTGTCCCTCACAAAGTCTATAGTGGTGATCAGGACAAATTGGATAGAGACTTTTCGATGGATCATCTTTTCACTACTTTAACATCTAAGTAAAATGGCAAGTCTCCAGAGCTTGATGGTTTGCCTTGTGATTTTTACAAGGCTACGTGGGATTCAATTGGTGATGATTTTTGTAGTCTGACTTTAGAGGTATTTGCATATGGTCGCTTGTCTGAGTTTCTTAAACAAGGGTTGATTAAGCTCATCCCCAAAAGTGCAACGAGAGATACAATTGGTGGTTGATGGTCGATTACCTTGCTCACGATTGCTTATAAAATAATGGATAAGGCCTTGGATTTAAGGATTTGATCAGTTGCTCAATATGTGGTTCAGCATAAACAAACAGGCTTTGTTCAAGGGAAGTTTATTCTTTATATTATGGTTTCATCTTGGGAGGCTATGGAGTGGGCTATGGTAAATGATTATAAAACTGATTACTGGATCCTTGTATTGGATTCCCCTCCTGAGTGGATTCCCCTCCTGAGTGGATTCCTACAACCTAGTCCCATATTTGTCTAGGAGATATAGTCAAATATTTGGGTTTTACCCTTTGTGATTGGATTGTCACTATTTGCTATGTGGGATTGGTGCCTGCAAAGGCAGTAGAGTAAGTTACATTTGTCATTATAAGGACATCCCCTTTATAAGGAAGTTGATTGTGGTTGCTCGCATCGTTCAGGCCTCATACGTGTATTATGTTTCTTGTTGGTACCCCAACAAGACTCGGTTTCAACATTTTGAGACGCTCTTGAGAGCATATTTATGGTCGAAGTATGGCAGTGAGCGTAGCTTGCCTTTAGTTCCTTCGGATGTTTGCACTATGCCCAAGGACGAAGGG
Organism: Picea engelmannii; assembly: GCA_009831015.1. Lineage (NCBI taxonomy): Eukaryota > Viridiplantae > Streptophyta > Pinopsida > Pinales > Pinaceae > Picea > Picea engelmannii. Next base: position 34,617 of record ML829443.1, on the reverse strand, counting down.
GGTCTTGGTTTGATTGATGTCGCCTCTCAAAGAAGTGTTTTGGCAATGTTAGACCCCCCCCTCTCACCTAGGAGTAACTAGAGGAGATCATGTCTCATGGTCCACAATGAAGACAATGATCCCAAAGATGATGATCAACATTCTCCATTGACAGCAACCACTCAGATGCCTCCCCCCTCATTATTTATCAGCTCAACTCATTCACTTGATCAGCATGGCTCATTCGATAATGGTGGTCCAGCACACATGAGATACTCTAGTCATTGTTTCATATAAAGTGTCATATTTAATATATTAGGCATTTAGGTGAGGATCATTGGGTTGAAGTCAAATAATGGATCATGATTGCTTGGAAGTTATGCTTTTTGCCTTGTTTCACCTTGGTGGTTATCATAGGTGTCCTAGTCCAGTGTTGTCACTCCTTGGTAAAAGGTGTACAACTGGGAGGCCTTGATAAGGGTAAGGTACCACTCCCTTCCATACTTAACACTTTTCATCTTGATTCCTTCCATTATCATACCTTCTAGTAATGGTTGTTACATGTACACCAAAAAGGCTCGTGGTTCATTCTCCTATGAGAAGAAGGGCTAGAATGTCGAGGTTGATGCAGCTACTAAAGAATAAAAAAGAAAGAATGGTACAAAAGAAAGAAGAAATAATGGGATAATAATTTACCAAATTAAAAGCCAAAGGTCAGCTTGAGATTTTCCCCCTCGCTATGAGGCGATTGCCCCGAGTCCTAATGCATTGAATGCATAACAATCAAAAGGACTTAATCCTAGTAAGAAAAATTAAGAATGCTTGAAACCTGTAAAGGGGACTTGCAAAGCAATAAAAGAATATCAAATAGCAAGAAGAGGTTTAGAATACACACAATGTTGAGGAAAGGGTATCTCAAGCAACAAGCGCTTCCTCTACAAAGGCGCCCATGGAAATGGATAGAGCATGGTTACCTTGCGTGTCAATTACTCCATGACCCTGAAGTAAACCCCATGTCATGCCATTCATTATACTTACACTTTGATGGGTTTCTCAGGAACTACCCCTCTATTTGGGTACTGGCAAACCTAATAGGATCTTACAATGACCCTCCCATACTTAAACCTGGCAAATTGCATAAAGTCTTGAGCTAGTGTGAAGTATGAAGAGGATACTTGATGTGAATTGCTTACGTGGCTCTTGTATTAAGTGGTGTCTTACTTTGTATGATTCTCGTGACTATTGTGTCTTGTAATGGTTGGTCTCACTTGATTTTGTTGACCTTGTTTGATCTTGAAGCACTCTTGGCATGGTCCTTTGGAAGACATTTTTATGCTTTTACCCAGGACGTTGAGCATTATACAAAGGACGTTGGGCACTTGATGCAGAGCATTGAGCTCTTTGATGACTTGGCCCACCTTGGGACACCTTCCCACACCTCTGAGACCTTGGTTGTTGAACAGATAAACCTAGATGTTGCAGATACAACATGATGTACCATTGAGAGGGCAAAAAACCCCACAGGTTGGACAAAGCACCCCTAAGCATACTAGGGTTTGATTGGATGATGTTGCATTTGGAGATTGTTGTACACCTCTTTGGAGAGGTTGTTGAGCCTTCCTCCCTCGCGACGTCGTGTCCTAGCCCTTAGATGTTGCATTTGTGATGATGACATCATGATTTGATGCTTGTTGGGCCGACCTAACATGGGGGCATCCCTTTTGATGATGAGTTGGCACTTTATGGTGATGAGACATGAATTTTGGGGTAAGAGATGTCACCCTTGACGATGCTTGCACCCTTTGATGGAGAGATCCTGCAAAGTGTCATGGGACCATGCTAGTCTCTTCCTGGTTACCGCAACGATTCTGGGAAGGCCCTTCTGGCTCTACTAACTCTTCTTGATGATTTGAAGAGTGATCAACTGTACTAGAAGAATTTGTTCGGTCATCTTTGGAGCCTTCTGCTCCTTACAATCAATCTCCATATGAGATACTCTATATCTCGCAAAAGTACCCTTCTTGCCAGAAGGTTTTAACTTCGTCCACTTTTTCTTTGGTACATGGATGTATACGGTCGTGTATACTTCTTATCTGGATAGTCTGCTCCATGTCTCAAACTAGAGACCATCTAATATGTTGCCTCCTGCAACTGTCACTATGGCTTCCCTTATAATTATCACCTGTGCCTTGCCCGGAACAAAACCAACAACAAGGGAAAACAATAGACAAGAACAATACTCTTATAATATTAGTAAAAACAATAACGAGAATAATCATTACAGTAGCTCCTTCTCAGAGCTATCACTTGTGACCTGCCTGGAACAAGAGCCAAAATAAGAATGCAATAATAAGAAATAGGAACAACATTCTTCTAGTGTTGTGACCAATCATTTCTTCACGGTAACCTGCCCGAAACAAGAGCAACAAGAGCAAAGGTATTTCCAATATAATAGCATTTTCATAAGAACATATCTATGTTGACAAGAATAAAAAGCAATTTCATGGTAATCAACATATCATTACCAAGGTGACTTGCCGGGAAGCAAAACAAGAAGTATCTCGTAGAGGAGATGTTAGTTACATCTTGTAATCAATAGTACTCACATGCTACCAAGTATTCATTGTATCTAGCAATAATAGAACCTTTCAAGGATTGTTGTCACAACTACAGTGTTTTCTTATAATGTAGCAATTATCAAACTTGATATGTGCGAATTGGAAACTTATCAATTTAATCAATCAAACCTGGAACCTAGAGTCTTATCTTCAAGAACGAGTGTTGTTGCTTTTCTTCCGAGTCTCCTTCACTCAAGATGACAAGTATTCTCTCCAACCTGTCCCCTGTACTAAGACAATATGCTTTCTTGACATAAATTTAAGTTAGGGAATATAATGCAAGTAAACTCGAAAATCTCAACCTTAATCAATCTAATACTTTGACTAGAGTCAGCTTATAACTTTAACTTTGACCAGAGGTTAGTGTGATAGTCATAACTTCAATAGATCAAAATACAACTAGATGTTCATATGATCACAATAATGCCATAACAGCTAGAGGCATATCAAAACAATCAAACCTGGAGTGTGTTGTTCCTCTGAATGTGCTATATCTGAGATCCCTCTGGATCTACAATTGTTGCTTGGACAAAAGATCCCTTCTCCTGAAAACACCCTCAAGGTAGTGATACAGTTTAAACATTTACAAGTACATACCTCCAGCAGCAGCAACAAACAGCGGCACCATCTGGTAGTAGCAGCAAGCAATGACGAACCCAAAAATTTCAAGGTGCTCCAACTTGCAATTTGAAGGTAGTTGGAGATGCGCTAGGGAAAGACCCGCTAGGACAACCAAAATATTAGGCCCAACGTTTTACAGAAACTTCACTGGGGAACTACAACTGGCACTGCAACTGGCACGAAGCAACTGGCACGAAGAAACTAGCATGAAGCAACCAGCACGAAGCAACTGGCACGAAGCAACTATAACTGTTACTGCAAACCTAGGGTTTTATGAGGAAACCCTAATTTTTAATTTCAAAATTTTGGAGATCTTATCTAGGAGAAAGATGTGCCTTATTTAGGCGACCTTCTTGGTGGGTTTGGTAAGTGTTCAACGAGACTGACAATTGGGGAAACTAAGGATCTTCCTTCTAGCAATTAGACTGTTACGAAGGAAACCAGCTCTAATACCATGCTAAAATTTTGGTATGCTCGTTTAACCATAGACAATGTCACATCATTGTCACCCAACCATAGGCATGCACATATGCCACCCCCGAGCACACTAACCTTTACTTAGAATAATTCCGGCAAGCCTACTCCAGAACCAACAGATAAACCTTATTCACAACAACTGCAACAGCAGCACAATAACCATACAAGAAGAGCGTACATTTTCTCTAAGAGAAGCGCACAAGAGAAATACTCACAACTGCTACACTACTCCAAATTTGGGCCCCTTCTAGATGTAGTTGTTGCTCCAAGACTTGTGCACCTCTAGCTGCAACTACAGTCTTCTAGACTTGTGCACTTGCTAAGTGAGTGTGTACAAATGAACTAGGCAATTGTTTATTTATACTAAACTGTCTAGTTGACTGGGGCCGACTTCTCCTTCTGGATGTGTCTATTACTTTAATATTATTTCTCTTGAGGCCGACTTCTCTCCTAGGGTTTTCTAACATCTATTTAATGGCTCTCTTGCTTCCAGAATATTCTATTCTAAGTCAAAGGTTACACATGGAGGTTAATACCTCCCGCAGCTACCAAAACATCAACATGAGGTTGCTAGGGAAGCCTCCCTTGTGTAGGATCTCATTACTTCACTAAAACGAGGGAAGTACTTGCTTAAGTGACAATGGTGATTACTTCCATATGTTATACTTTACAAGCACCTTGTGAAGGCTTTGCACAAGTGCTAGTTTGGTTGATAACAGGCAGCTAAGTGGGTGGTGTGGTGTTTGGAGGGTTCAACACCTTGGCAGGTTCTTTCTGGGCACCAAGTGAGGTCAGCAAAGCATCTTGGTAGAGTTCAAAGGTATGTTGATCTATGTGACATTATTTCCACTCCCCACCTCTCTCAGTTTCAGGCTCACTCATTTTTAGGAGCATCTAGTCCACTTAGAGCGTTGTAGCAGAGTTGGTTCGGTGCCATTAGAAGGGTAGTTAGGACAAGTGGGACTTAGGTTTCCGGTCAATTTGGAGTTAGAGAGAGCCGAGGGTTTCCATTCCGGAGATGTTGTGCTTTCAGGTGTGCAAATTAAGCCGAAAGGGCATTTTTTCTAGCATGATCTATGGGAATTTGGTGCACATGTTAAAGATGCAACATTATTATGTGAGTTGTCGGATGGGTTCATTCAAGAGGTATGTTCGCAGAATGTTGTCCAAGTCATAATGGACAATGCTATTAATTATGTCATTGTTGGCAGATTGCTTATGTTGAGGTATTTGACCTTGTTTTCGACTCCTTATGCTACACATTGCATTGATTTGATTTTAGAGGATATGGGAAAAATTCCTTATATCAGGGATATTGTAGAATTGGCTAGGAGCATCACAAAAGTTATATATAATCATGCATCTATGCTTAGCTTGATGAGAAAATTCACAAATAATAGGGAATTGGTGCATCCTGCAATCACATGTTTTTCCACTAGCTTCATATCTCTTCAATCTCTCTTGACTTGTATGTGGGAGGTGAAGAGAATGTTTCTTTCAGATGAGTGACATGCTTTATCATTTAGCGATAAATCAGAGAGAGAGGCCATACAAAGGCTAGTGTCATACCTAGGGAGTTTTTGGGCAGAAGTGGAGGAGGTGTGCGCCATTAGTGAACCTTTGGTAAAGGTTTTTCGATTGGTTGATGGAGAGAAGCCTGCAATGGGTTACTTGTATGAGGCCACAGATAGGGCCAAGGAATCCATCTGTGCCTATTATGAGGACAAGGGGGATGATGGTTTTAGATTTGATGCTAAGGTTATGGATGGATTCCTCACATGTGTTCAGAGAATGGTGTCATATCCATAAGAACGTGCGGAGGTTTCTAAGGAAATGGAAATATATAGGATGGTTGCTGGAACATTTGACTTTGACATGGTTGTTCAAGACAAGGAGACCAAAATGCCAAGTAAGCTTTATTTTGTTTCAAATTTCAATGTCTTTTCTTATGTTTCTCTTATTTGTTGTAGATGCTTGGTGGACAAGCTATGGCACAAAACTCAAGAGTACCCAATTTACAAAAGCTTGTCATTCGGATGCTTAGCCAAACATGTATCTCTTCAGGATGCGCGCGCAACTAGATTGTATTTGAAAAAATACACACCCAGCACAACATGTTAAAAAAATTCATATTAAATTTTCAATTCATTATAAATTATGATTTTATGCCCCTTCACACTCTAAATTATGTATTATTATTTATAATTTATGACCCTCATACAGGTTAGAATCCCAATGCCTTAATGACATGGTTTATGTCTACTACAATCTTTGATTATGGGTGAAGCAACTTCAGAAAACACCTGACGTGGAGGCCATCTCGTTGGATGGGATTGACACCAATGCTACATGGAGGGTTGAGACCAAGAGGCCTCTCATGGAATCAGCCCTTGATTGGTTACAAGAGGAGGTAGCAGGGGAGAGTGTGGTAAAGGAGAAGGATGTTCCAAAGTAGACAACTTTACAGGAAGTGACTATTGACACTGGGAGTGCGCACCACCTTCACGGACTCAAACAGAGCAAGTTGGACTTAGCAGTAGCACTAGCAAAGGACGTCAAAGTCTAGCTTCTCCTTCTTCTTCTAGAGGATGTCAGAGTCCAACACCAGCCCCAGGGCCTTCTTCATCTGAAGGAAAATCCATTACTAGAGCCATTACCTTTTCCCGTAAAAGGGGAAGAGGGAATTGTTAGTTTATTTATCTGATTTTATTGTAGATGACTCGTGATGATGAAATACATTTATTTAATTTTGAGTCTGGACTCGAGACATGATTCTGTATCAATATGTGATGTATCACTAGACGTTTTATACATCTTATATATCAGTTTTATTTTCATATTTATGTGGCAATGTATTTATTTGATGTTGTTGTTACTTTAGATGTTTGAAAAATCGAAAAAAAAAATGAATATTTTTTTTTTTTTCATTTTGCCAATATTTTCCTCGATGTTACTGATAAGTTGTTTTTCAGACCCTCGGTGATATTTCCGCCGACACAATGTTTGCAACATTGATTAATAGTCAAAAGAACCTTTAATGTCAAAAATAATATTTATGACTCTTGTACTCTTTTTCGATACATACTTGGTTTGTGAACCATTTGATTCATAACAATATATTCTACTTGTTATTCATTAACTTAATGAGTTTGAGATACCTCTTATTTGTAAGCTTGACTTGGAGACACAAAGAAGGAAAGATGGTAAGAGAAGAAAACCTTGGGACCACAGGTCAATGACTTAAGATGTCGACAAATAATCACTCATATATTTGACCAAGTAAATATTACTTCCCAACATCCCCCATTAATATAAACTTGGGAATGTTGTGGTCAACAAATGGCCAAATAAAGATTTCAACAACACCAATCTATTGGGAGGCCATCAAGACTCTGTGGATTTGTTTTCCATTTGATTATTACAATGGAGTTCCTCTTTTGAATTTGTTTCCTAATTAGTACCTCATCTACTCCAAATATTAGAAAGTGATCAGTTGCCTCCATCTTGATGTTGACTCGGTCTCTAAGTTGCAAGAGTCCATGAGTGCAAGGGTGCATCACATGCACGCATGTATAGAGATGTATATGTGTATCTATGTATATAATATATAATAAATATAATATATCAAAGCTTTCATCTCTTCCAATATATATAGGATATATATTATATGATATATAAATTTAAATATAGTTTATAAATTTAAATTATAGTATATCGTATACTATAGATAATATATTGTATTAGTATACGTTAATATCTATATAATAACACATGATAGATTGTATAATATATAAAAATAATATAATATGTACTATAGCTACTATTTTTTATCCCTTTTTTCGGTCGGGGATGTTATTTTTTCTTAAACTCAGCAAACTAATTTCTGCATCCAATAAATTTTATACCCAGAAACAAAACAGCAATACACAGATCTGATTCTGAATTATGAAACAGAAATATTGCTGAGTAAATCATTCTTGCAAGCACAGCGGAAAAATCAGAAACCAATCACACAAAAAATATTAACATCAGATATGCCCTGGAAACCCCAACTCCAGGGAAAACCAGCAAAGAGCGTTTTATTAATATGCTTCAGTAGTTCCAGAAAATAAGTACAATGATGCCAACCTGGCAATCTCATCCAGTAAATAACAATCCTTGAATCTGAACGGATCTCGGCCAATATTTCGGCCTCCTTGGCTGAATCTGTCTTCCCTGCCTCACGGCTCAGCTACCCTTGGCTGAAGATGCGGCTGTAGGTGCTTAATAACCCCACGATTTGGCTGTGTATTGTTTGGGTAGGCTGCGGCCTGACCCTAGCTCCCTCTCGGCTGCTACAGCATCCTCTACTCAGCCCTCCACACCTGTCTCTCGCCTTTCTGCAGCTGATACAGCCCTCAACACCTGTCTCTCGCCTTTCTGCAGCTGATACAGCCCTCATGGCCTCCACAGAACTGAATCTCAGCCCCCCTGCAGAAGATTCAGCCCACACAACTGAAGGGACACGATCCCTCTTGCTTGTCTAGCCTCATGACTGCCTAGAAATGAAGACTGGCACCTTTCCATCTCCAACTCGACCTCTCTAACCCTGCAAGAAACCCTCTTTATTTTCAAACTGCAGCAGAACCCTCTTGGTGTCACTCACCAACTCAATGAATCTCCTCAAGTCTTTCCTCTTGCTTATAAATCTCTAACAAGTGGTTAACTTAACAAGTGGTTAACTTCACTAGTGGTTAACTTCTAACAAGTGGTTAACTTCACTAGTGGTTAACTTCTAACAAGTGGTTAACTACTAAATGACTTGGAGATACATTAAATCATGTGTCTTTGGCTTGCATGACACCTTGCCTAAGCCAAGACACCTGTCCTCGTTACAATAATTTAACAGGGGAGGGGTGAGGAATGTCCCCTTAGTTTGTCTTCGAGATGCAGGGTGTATCTAGAACTAGGAACATGGGATGCAGCCTGATCTCAGATTCACATCCCCTGAAACCTTTTTCTCTTGCTCAATCTGTAGGTGTGGCAAACTATAAGGGAAATAGGAAAATAAACAAATAAAAATGTGTCATATTGATCTCGAACTAGGGACATGGGATGCAGCCCTATCTTGGATTCACATCCCCTGAAACCATACTCTCTTGCTTTATCTGTAGGTGTGGCAAACCATAAGGGAAATATGAAAATAAACAAATAAATAAATGTGCCATATTGATAATGGATAGGCATTAGCATAGGGAGGTTTAGGATCAAGTATTATACTCTAGCCTTTGGTTAAGGGCCRTGTATTTTGATATGTAGTATTACTAGAATAGATCCATCTTAACCCTGGATCCATTAGCACCAAGAGGGATGAAAAACTAACATGTATARCTAAATGTTTTTTTATCCCTCTAGATGTGTATCATATCCAAGGTTAAAATGGATCTATGCTAGTTTTTCTTTCTTTACTTTTYTTTTATTTGGTGATCATTGAGATAAATAAGGCATTGYCTCTTTTGTTCATTTCATTAATGTTACATGCACACATGAATGAAGTGCTGAAGATCTCCCCCACCCAGGCCTCGCTTCTCTTAGTGCAATTAATATAACTATATTTGTCTAACTAGTGTTTAATGTAATCATTAGTTGCCTATATTATTAGTCATCACCTCTTGAGACACTCCTACCTTGAAGCATGGCCTAACATGGTATTACCTCTTACTATTAAGAGAATATCATTTGTCTGAAATATATGAATATCATATAGCATTTACAAATGAAGAAGAATAAGCAAAAACAAGACAAAGTAGAACCAAAATGGGATTAAACAATAATATTTGTTTCAGAATCTTGATGAAAAGAACTAACATATCTTATATCTATGTATGGGTGGATTAGACAGAGAATATCAGTTGCAGATTTGGCAAACTAAAGATGGAAAATAAACAATCCACAAGACAGATGACTAAAAAGGATTGACACTATTTGGAGGGTTCCTTGCTCCTTTAAGCTTTAGAGCCACAGGTTGGCTCACTCTAGCATTTCTTACCATGCAAACTCTAATTAGCTAGACCAGGACTCACTGACGGATGTTGCATGCAGTGTGGAAGAAGAGAGGATTTGAAACATATCTTCTGGGAGTATGGCTTTTCCAGATCTCTGTGAAGAGAAATCACATCACACTTCTTTGTCTTGTTTCTCCACCCTCTGTACTGTTGGATTTTTATTATGTCAGAAAGTGTACAGCAGAGTGCCATTAGTGGCAGAAGCAGGTAGAGGAGATCTGGGTGCATACAAAGAAGGCATGTGTGCAGGTCTATACAACAACCAAACAACCCTCCTCCAGCCGAGTTCTGTACAGCAGTACAGCAGCTCAGTACAGCCCTCCTTCAGTGATTCTGTACAGCAGTAATGAGGGTGCGGGAGCATTTATCAGGAGGGTGCACGCATGTCAAAAGCATGCATACGCCATCCTCAGTTTAGTTCCAGTTTAAATGTCTTTTATATTTAGCAGTTCAGTTCTATTTCTGGTTTTGCTTTAGTTAGCATTTACATGCACAATTAGAAGACTCAGTTTCCTAGTGAAGCAAGGCACTCATGCATGTGGATTCCAGTCTGATTTAGGGCACAGACCTCTAGGAGGAGGGATGCTTGCATACCTCAATTCATCTCCAATAGAGGCACACTTCACTTAGGCTCATCTACCCATGCAAGGAAGGCGCTTTAGGGTTAAGGTTTAATATTTCCAGTTAAGGTGCTGTTGTGCATGTGTCCAGACTCCAGACTCATTGCACCTTTTAGTCCATAAAGGAGAAGGCAGGGGTATTGGTATTGATCATTCAGTTTTCAGTTCAGCAGTTAGCAGTTCGCTGTTCCTGTAGCGGATTTTCATTTTCAGAGGTAACGAAAAGCAGTAACAGGTTTTGACACTCAATTTATTGTGTTTCCATTACATATTTTCTACAGTGTGTTTATAGATTCTAGCATTAATTACAGAGTGCAGTTTTGAGTAGCTTTAAGTTTTTCACTGATTATTTTCCTGTAGAAGTTCTTTTAGAGTGCAGAATCTGTTTACCATGGTTTGAGAAAATCTAACATGTACTGGCGTGCAATTCTTCTGAGAGACTCGGTTTTATGTGCAGAAATTTATCACCTCTTTTGGTTGCTACATATACTGACCACTCTTTCCTTTCTCTAGAATCTAGACCTAAATCACCTGACAAGACAAAGGACACAGAGGACACAGAAATACAAGTGTCTGACACGGGACACATCGACCCCGGAAACAGGCACGAAGGAATAGAAAATAGAACATTTACAAAATATTTGGAATCCCTTCAAATCTAGATTTTACCCTTCATTTTCACAATGAAAGACTGTAAGAGCTCTTTCCATCCAGCTGAAAGTGAGAAAATAACAATGAAAAATGGTTTTTGGAGTCAAATAGGTAGGACACAGCTAGGGCACCTGTCTGACATGTGTCCTGTGTTCAGGACACATTCCAAATACATGTCAGACACGTGTCCTAGTGTATCTGTGTCCAACACATGGGATACGGACATGGAGGCCCTGGGGGCCGTGTCCTGTTACAGAGCTCTAGACTAACCACTGTAAAGTTGTAAACATACTTTTGAAGGTCTCAAGAGTTTATAGGGGAGTTTTGTTTCCGTAGACTAATGGACGAACTTGCAATTGAAGTTCTGCTAAAGGTTTTGTCCTTTGAAAGTACATTAGAGATTTGGACTATAGTTCCCAGTATGGTATGTTGGCTCTTCTAGCATGGATTCGAAGAGGAAGTAAAACCTTGTTTTGTGCTTGATGTATCTTTTGTGATTCTGTCATATAAGATTCAGTTTTTTGCAAAAGAAAACAAAAGGAAATAATATAGCCAAATCTTGACTGGTAGTGATACTTGCACAAACACAAACAAGAAAAAGAATGACAAAAAGAAGTAGAACAAAATGTAATTTTCCACAAAAGATTGAAACCCAGGTCATACACAATCACCTATATATTGGGTTCTTGACCTCCATAATCATTAGGGAAATAGACTACTGCAACTTGATAATAAGAAATTGAAAACACACATTCACAAACAGATTTTTTGCTTTATATAATTAAAGCTCACCACAGTAAAGTATATTTTCTGCAAGCTATTCAGAATTTCAGACAAATGGATATCTGAATATTTCTATAGCTTGTAGAATACTAACGCATAGCTTATTTGTTTTATATTTAATACTCCTGTAAGTTGTTTTGAAGATAAATATAGAAAGAATTACATAACATTTTAAATAAACCAAATATAATTCAGTACTGCTAAAAACCAGTGTGACTGTAGTTTAACAATGTGCCAAAGCAGCAATCAAACATGACAGTGTACAACCTTTAGTTGTCTTTCAAATTATTCTAACATAAGCCAAAGAATATCTCCGGGAGCATACAACCTCATTTTATTATCCTGGAGAGCTGATGTTTGTGCATGTTGAAAGAAAGAACCTAACCTCGTGAAATACATGGTGCATTCCCAAGCTTGTTCCTCAGCTGTTCTAGGGATTCAATAATTGCTGCCTTTTTACTAGTCACCTATAAAACCCATATAGCCTAGTTCAATCAACTTTAAGGAACAAAAATGACATTATGATTATAAATCTCCCTAAAAATTTGAAGGAACAAAGATTTATTGATTTTGGCACAAGAAAATGGCATGACCAGCAAAGGTAACAGTTAACACTGCACTACCTCTTTAAAATCTAGCTCAACATAGAGTGTAGGGGCTTTCCCTTCTTCCTACACATTTAAACAAAACAGATTAGATCATTAATGCCACTGTTTCATTTACATTACACATGGTCTAGGCAAATCTCTAATGCATAATTTTTAATTTCTAAATAGAAAAATAAAATTTTGCAATAATAAATCTTCAACGATAAAAACTCATATCTAGGAGAAAAACAAAGCCACCATGAAATACAACAAGCAATGCTAATGTGGGGGCTTTTCCACAATATATTAATTAAACAATTAAGAGTGAGTAGGGAAATGGGGATTTTCTTCTCTTTGGGAGGGTTCAAAAAGGATAGGAAAGGAATCGCAGTTCAATTTTCCAAAACTAGAAATCTTTTGTGTCTATTGTAAATGTATTGAACCTGCACATAATAGATCTAGCTAGCAAATGACATACACAATTTGCAAAGAAAATATGAGAAAAGAGAAGCAGGAGAGAAAGAATGGAAGAATTCTAATTAACCAAATGAATGAATGATAACTTACACGCGATATACACTGTATAACTCAACTAATGCGCATTGGGGTAGAAGCCAATGCATCATAGTGGTGGTCTACAGTGATCTATCATCTAGACACACACCAGTAGTTATGGGAGTAAATTGCCACCTAGTCTAGTCTCTCAAGCAGTGACGGGAGTGAACTGCCACCTAGTCTAAGTTAACTAGTCTCTTAGTCTTCAGTTAACTGACTGAAACAGAGTGAAGTGAGGAGGAGATCAAGGAATCATGAGTAATGCGCTATTTTGGTGATGATCCCAAGGACAATGCACATTCACTAGTGATGATCCCAATGTGGCATCTAGACTCCACTCAACTGATCAAACTGAAGTGTGAACTGAAGAGAATATTCTCCTAGAGGAATATTCTCCCTAAACTATAGGAGACTGGATAATGACTAATAAACATAGGAAAAACCTGAGGAAAAAGAAATCCTAGATGTGTGTGAAGTATCTCCAACACCCCCCCTGAACATCACTATGGTGAAAATAAAGAATGGGTCCCAGCAACGAGGCCATGTTAGGTACCTGTTGTCATCCTAATACACACATACAAGCATGGAGAAGTCTCCAACCCACTTGGTGTGTCCTTGGATGCACAAAACTAAGTCTAGACTCATTGTCACCTCGATCCAGGCTCACTCCTAGGGAAGCCAAGGGGGGTAGACCCTATTAAACTATGTGAAGTTTTGTTGTTAAGATTCTAGGAGTTAACTGAGTTATTAATTAGGGAGACCCAACCCAATGACAAGAAGAAAATGCAGCCTACAGTTTGCGCGATAACAAGCATCATTGAGAGTTGTTTCCTAGATTATTTTATTGTAACCTCCTAGAAGAGATTGTGGATCTCAACAAACTCTTTCTATTTTTAGTAAAAGGTTTGTTAGAGAGATTATTTCATCATTACTCCTAGGAAGACTAATGGATCTAAGGAAACAATTCATTGTTTATTGTATGAGTGAGTTGGAGCTCAAACCTATATAAGGGTTTGCTCACTACAATTGTGAAATGGATTGGATTAGTTGGAGAGTAATGGGAAAAAACTTGTCTCACCTTTGCAAAGCTATTATGTAATCTTGTCCATTCTTTAATGTTTGTTCAAGAGTAAAGTGGAAGCTAGCTTGTACATTGTACGTTTCTAGTAAGAAAGTAGTTACTATGACATTAAGCAAATGCATGTAAGGTGATGGAGGTTGCCTATCTCATATATCTTCCCGTTTTCTTGGTTTAAATCATTGTTTAGGCATATAATTTTTAGGATTCTATCCTTCACTTTGTGCTAATTAGAATACTTGTTGTAGTACTTAG
>ML829442.1:43368-57489 GCA_009831015.1 Picea engelmannii | reverse complement strand
AAGAGCCTGAAATACACCATCATCAATACATCATCATGATGACCAAAATCAAGGGTAACAACTACTTCCATCATGCCAGAGCAAGAGGGTGATGGTGAAGAATTAGAGGAAGTCTAGCAGAAGCGTAGAGACAAAGCAAATATTTTGAAGAAGAGGAAGGGTTCACCTCAAAAACCTTCTTCCTGGAAGAATTCCAAAGCTCCTGTGACTAAGCTACAGACCACACTGACCCTAGATGGCTTCAATTTCATCGTTGCAGCCCCGAAAGATGCTGCACTGGAGATAGTAGAGACACAAGAGACAAAGTAGGAGAAAATGTATAATCGTATTGAGATAGAGCTCCAAGGGGTGCAACAAGCACTACAGTCTAGTCGCGTAGTCTCCACTACGCCTCTAACAGTAGGAACACTAGAACCAAGGGATGAGCCAGCTCAACTCCACCAGATTGATGATATAGTCGAATCTTTCCTTCAACGGGCTCAAGAAGAAACAACACAAGCCACTCAAGATTTAACACAGGTACATGGAGTTATTATGGAGTAGCGCAACACGTCAGAATGAGAAAAGATTTCTCTCCAAGAAAAATGGGATGCAGAGAAAGAAAAGATAAAACAAAGCAAGGAACAGTTTCTCCCAGAGAAACTTGAGATAAAGGAAATGGTCAACAAATCACTTCGGTCTATGACCATCGTCGAAGTACAGACAAAAGAATAGGTTCCACAACAGGTGGCACAACTGGAAGGAGTAATTCAGCTCCAAAAACGCATTGCAGATCTCGATCTTCACGCAGTACCTGAGACCCCGCAGGAGATTAGAGACCAAAGAGAAATAACTTCCCGTAGCGCAGTTGACAGACTAAAAGCTCTTTCCTTGGAGTGAAAGTAGCTAAGTAGCCATAGTGCCCAAACATATGAGAACCTCACCGAAAACCCAGATTCATATAAAATGGAGTCGTATCTACATGAGGCAAAGTATGAAGCTAAAAATATACAGACGGAGTTGAAGGCCCGGTCACCCATATAAAGAATGAAGAGATCTTGATGCAGGAGCATTGCTCCAAGCCAGCTACGTGCCTGCCAGCCAGCACATCAAGCGTGCATTCAATGGAGAGGAGAGGCGCAACCCTCTCACTTTCAAATTTCAAATTGAAATTTAATGTATTAAATGTTTGTAAGGCTGGTAGAGCCAAAATCCATGCATATGCGCAGGCTTAGGAAAAGTTTCCTTAAATGGTTATAAGGTTGAGATCTAGTTCCAATTCAGAATAGACGACCATTCAATGTATTTGAATGTAAGTTAATGAGAGTTGGTGAGGATGGAGGGAAGAGCTCAAAGAGCCCCCTCATGTAAAATATCTTAGATCTTATTTTAGAAGTAGAGTCTATAGAGCCAAGAGTAGAGAAGGAGAGAGGAGACTCTATTGTAGTCCAAGGTTGAACACATTGTAAAGAGGCATTTCATATTAATATAAACAGAGCAATTTTTCCTGCATGTTGTTGTTCATGTGTTATGAGTTCATGAATGAATGTCTTTATGTGTTGATGACATGCTGTAGATGTATGATTAGATGTGCATGTGCAGGGATAGCTAGATTTTTCTATCTGTGGGTTCATTGATTCCAGGTCTGGTTCATTGTGGCTTCATGCAAGAGGTTGCATGAAAAAACACTGCAGGTTCTGTAAGCCAGTGCATAGAGTGCACTTCTAAATTCTGCGGAATTTGGAAAGAGTTGTGCCAAGAGGGTGCATCAGAGGAAGTCTTAGACCTAGGGAGAACCCTCAAGGTTACTGAACACCTTGAAGGAAGAACTGTGCAGAGGTAGACACAGGGAAGAAAATTTTTCTAAGAATTTTGTGGAAGCTCTGCCAAGAGGGCATTGAGTGAATGCACTAGATGCATTGAGGATAACTCTTTTTTGAGTTCAGTGAGAAGAAAGAGTCACTGAGGATTCTATGGAAGCTCTGCCAGGAGGGCATTGAGAAAGTGCATAGAGTGCACAGAAGGAACTCTTTCGAGTTCTGAGATAGGAGAAGTGTCACAGGAGGACCTTCACAGGGTTACTAAACACCCTGCAGGCTCAACAAAGCATGCTTGAGCAAGAAGTTTCCAAAGGGAATTTCCATCCCTTCAAGGAGATAAAGGGACAGAGACACTTTGAGGTCGAAGCCACATTTAAGCTCAGAAGAGATAGCACTATTTCATGCAAAGGTCCTGCAAGAGGTTGCAGAGTCCGAAGGAACCCTTTGGAGGGTTCAGAGTTGGAAGAGCTTAGGAGGGACAACATCCTTCGAACACAGGTGGGAGCCAAGGATACAGGCTTTGTAGCAGAGACAAAGGAAGAGGCCTTTTGGAGCAATAAATATTCCAAGAAGAAGGAAGAAGCGAAAGATCAGGAGGGAGCTACAACTGCCGTTGATTCGGGCACTGGGGAAGAGATCTGGATCGTTGAGTTTGTGTCCAGGCAGTAGGAGGAGAGAGCGTAGAAGAACATATCTGGGCCATCAGATCTAACACAAGGGATTGATAGCCATCGGATATAGGAGAAGGTGCATGAGGTTTAACCCTCGAATAGGCAAAGGAGAGGACTCGTCAAAGTCCCAAAAGAGTCAGGACCATCCAACATTGGAGAGGACGCATGGCAGAGATCCAAGCCCATTGGGGTTTCGGATACCAGGAGTTTGAGAGTGAATAGTCTCCCAAAATCGTGAAAGGAGAATTCGTGAAAGGACCAGGACCATCCATCAAGGAGGATACGTGGCAAGTGGTTGAGGTTTCAAGGAAATCCCCGAAAGGCCATTTCAACATTTCGGTTATCGGAGGATACAAAGGGTAAGAGTTCGGGACTCTTGACCCATGAAATCCTGAAAGGATCCAAGCCGTCAGATCAGGGGAGGCTCACAACTATTAATCTCCCTTTGGAGTATAAATTCAGAGATTTCGACATTTCAGGGTTCGGTATTTCAGCATTTCGGGACCCAGGAATTCGAGGGGCAAAGAATTGTTGCAGTCGGAATCACGAAATCTCGAAACGTGAAAACCTGAAAGAATTTGGAGGAATAGTTGTAGGTCATGGGACAGGGTCACATGGAAAAGACCCAAGTGGGGAGCTTGTCACTTGCCAGCCATTTCAGGGTTCGACATTTCGACATTTTGGGATTCGGCATTTCAAAAATCTCGAAGACAAGGAGCCAGGGCCCTTTGCATTGAAAGTCCTGAAGTCGTGAAGCGCGACGTATCTTTGGAGTAGGATGCGGTTTCATATTTTAGAATTTTGGGTTTCGAGGATTGAAGAGTCAGAGACTCGACATCAGGATTCCCGAAGTCCTGAAACTCGAAATTACTTTTCAAAAAAGGTCGCAGTCATATCTGGTGGCCATGTGGAGGTGAAGACTCACGCCTAGTGCACGAGGTGCAGGTGGGGTTTTCGTAAAGAACCTATGGATCAGATTCGTGGGGTTCTAGTGAGGGCCTGAAAGAACTATTTTAGTTCTGTGGATCCGAAGGAAGAATGATCCTATGTGGATCTCGGCCCGAGGATCGGGGGTCTGCGTCAGTTTGGTATCAAAGCTTGATTCTGTCAGTATATTGCAGGTAGAGGAAGCCAGAGGGAAAAGGAAGGTAGAGTGTTGAAACTCTGTGGTGATTGTTGCAGGACGCAACAGTCAAATGAAATAGCCAGGTGGACTGTAGGAGATGATGGAAGTTATCTCAATTACAGAGTGACAACAGTAGACTTGCTAAGAGGGCAGGTAGAAGGTGAAGATGGCTACTGAAGGCCGTGGATGTGGTGGAAGGAAGAACCACCAACAACAGAGAAAAGATGAGATGGATAAAGAACTCGCCGAGATAAGAGCGAGGATGGAAGAGCTCACATTGCTGGTGCAATATGATGAAAAATCATGATGGGTATATGAATGGCCCATTAAAATGAAGGTGAAGTGGCCAATCAAGGAGTTGTTGGCAAAAAAATAGAAAAGGTTGTTGAAAATATGGCTGAGGTATGCTAAAAGCCTCAGAGACATAGAGGAAGTGGTTCATGTGTGTGAACCATAAGCTGGGAGAAATCTCAGTGATAATGAGGAGATGGGATCATTGGAGGATCTCATAGAATGCCAAATGGGCAGTAGAAAGTTCCCAAATTGCTAGGTGGGTAGGGGAAAAGAAGTGAGACTGTCTGAAAGTCTCAGGGACTCAGGGGTGAGTTCAGGTCAGCAAGGAGTGCCGATGGAGATGTGATCGATTTATCTCATAGACTGCCAGGTGGGCAGTAGAGAAATTCCATATTGCCAAGTGGGAAAGGGAGAGTAGATGAGACTATCTAAAAGTCTCATGAACTCAGGGATGAGTTCAGATCAATGAGAAGAGATGAAGGAAATGGAAGATCAGAAGAGCATTCTGATGATTTGGGGAATTGAAATATTCCTGCCACTTAGCCCAGTTGAGGTGAGATCCTGTGTTGTAGAAACAACAACAACAGAAGAAGGATATCTAGTTGTGACTGTCAAAGAGATGAAGCAGATATCAGACGTTTCCCAAGCAAAGGAAAAGGAGCATTCAGAAGAATGGCTCAAAATTTTTAGTCAGGAAGCTAAAGAGGAGACAACTGCAACACTGAAGCTAACAACAAAATAAGAACATGGGGATAAGATACTCACTCCATGGGAGTTGGAGTTAGAAATTATGGAGGATTGGTTAATACATCTAGAGCTAGTAGATGATTGCCATGAGCAGACAATCATGCATATGTTAGCAGAGGATAATTCCGAGGAATCACTAAAAAATTTCAGCCAGGGAGATGAACATATGATGATGACTACAGTGCTGAGGTATGTAGCAGCAGATGAAGGATAATTCCAGTCTGAGGAGAAGCTGGAGTAAGCTAGATATATGTTAGCAGGAGAGCTAACAGTCAAGTTTTCACAGGAAGAAGCTGAGCAACAACTCAGTGATAAAATTGCAGAAGAGGAGTTTGCAGCAGAGTGGCCAACTAGTGCCACAGAGGAAAAATATGGCATGGGGGATCATGATGATCTACCCACTGATAAGAAAGAAGTGCGGTGGAGGAGATTGCAAAAAGAGAGCCAACCATGGGATCAGCTAGACGAGATGATTGAGGAGATCATAAGGCTGATGATCAGATCAATAGAAGAGGTCAGCAAAGGGAAGCTAAGTAGAGGAAGAACCTTCCATAGTAGCATGGCAGCAACAACAACAACAATGAAGCAGAGGAGCAGATGGAAAGCTCCAAAGAACTGTTTGGGATCTGGATGGATTTCAAAAATGATGCTAGGAAGCTCATGAGAAGGAGCTCATGAATTTTTCACAGCAGAGGAGTATGATGCAGGAGCATCGCTCCAAGCCAGCTACATGCCAACCAACCATCACATCAAGTGCACATTCAATGGAGAGGAGAGGCACAATCCTCTCACTTTCAAATTTGAAATTGGAATTTAATGTATTAAATGTTTGTAAGGCTGGTAGATCCGAAAGCCATGCATATGCGCATGCTTAGGAAAAGTTGCCTTAAATGGTTGTAAGGCTGAGATCTAGATCTGATTCAGAATAGACGGCCATTCATTGTAATTGAATGTAAGTTAATGAGAGTTGGTGAGGATGGAGGGAAGAGCTCAAATAGCCCCCTCATGTAAAATATCTTAGATCCTATTTTGGAAGTAGAGTCTATAGAGCCAAGAGTAGAGAAGGAGAGTGGAGACTCTGTTGCAGTCTGAGCTCGAACACATTGTAAAGAGGCATTTCATATTAATATAAACAGAGCAGTTTTTCCTACATGTTGTTGTTCATGTGTTATGAGTTCATGAATGAATGTATTTATGTGTTGATGACATGTTGTAGATGTATGATTAGATGTGCATGTGCAGGGATAGCTAAATTTTTATATTTGTGGGTTCTTTGATTCTAGGTCTGGTTCTTTGTGGCTTCATGCAAGAGGTTGCATGAAAGAACATTGGAGGTTCTGTAAGCCAGTGCATAGAATGCACTTCTGAATTCTGTAGAATTTGGACAGAGTTTTTCCAAGAGGGTGCACCAGGGGAAGTCTTAGACCCAGGGAGAAGCCTTAAGGTTACTAAACACCTTGAAGGAAGAACTGTGCAGAGGTAGACACATGGAAGAAATAATTTCTGAGAATTCTGTGGAAGCTCTGCCGGGAGGGAATTGAGCAAGTGCATAGAGTGCACAGAAGGAACTCTTTCAAGTTCTGAGATAGGAGAAGTGGCATAGGAGGACCTTTATAGGGTTACTGAACACCCTGCAGGCTCAGCAAAGTGTGCTTGAGCAAGAAGTTGCCAGAGGGAATTTCCATCCCTTCAAGGAGAGAAAGGGACATAGATACTTTGAGGTCGAAGCCACATATAAGCTTAGAAGAGATAGCAATATTTCATGCAAAGGTCTTGCAAGAGGTTGCAGAGTTCAAAAGAACCCTTTGGAGGGTTCAAATTTGGAAGAGCTTAGGAGGAACAACATCCTTCGAACACAAGCGGGAGCCAAGGATACAGGCTTCACAGTAGAGACAAAGGGTGAGGCCTTTTGGAGAAAGAAATATTCCAAGGAGAAGGAAGAAGTGAAAGCTTAGGAGGGAGCTATAGTTGTCTTTGATTCGAGCACTGGGGAAGAGATATGAACCGTTGATTTCGATTCCAGGCAGCAGGAGGAGAGAGCGCAGAAGAACAGATCTGGGCTTTCAGATCTAGCGCAGGGGACTGATAGCCATCAGATCCAGGAGAAGGTGCATAAGGTTTAACCCTCGTATTGGAAAAGGAGAGGACTCGTCAAAGTCCCGAAAGAGTCAGGACCATCCATTTTTGGAGAGGATGCATGGCAGATATCCAAGCCCATCGAGGTTTCGAATACCGAGAGTTTGAGAGTGAATAGTCTCCCAAAATCATGAAAGGAGAATTCGTGAAAGGACCAGGACCGTCCATCAAGGAGGATACGTGGCAAGCGGTTGAGGTTTTTGGGAAATCCCTGAAAGGCCATTTCGACATTTCAGCTACCGGAGGATATAAAGGGTAAGAGTTTGGGACTCTTGACCCATGAAATCCTGAAAAGATCCAAGTCGTTGGATCAGGGGAGGCTCACAACTGTTAATCTCCCTTTGGAGTAGAAATTCAGAGATTTTGACATTTCAGGATTTGGTATTTCAGCATTTCGGGACACGAGAGTTCGAGGGGCCAAGAATTGTTGCAGCTAGAATCAAAAAATCCTGAAACGTGAAAACCTGAAAGAATTCAGAGGAATAGTCGTAGGTCACGGGACAGGGTCACATGGACAAGAACCAAGCGGGGAGCTTGTCACTCACCAACCATTTCGGGGTTCGACATTTCGGCATTTCGGTATTTGGCATTTCAGAAATCCTGAAGACAAGGAGCTAGGGTCCTTTGCGTTGAAAGTCCTGAAGTCGCGAAGTGTGACGTATCTTTGGAGTAGGCTGCGGTCTCATATTTTGGCATTTCGAGTTTTGGGGATTGAAGAGTCAGAGACTTGACATCAGGATTTCTGAAGTCCTGAAACCCAAAATTCCTTTTCGGAAAAGGTCGCAGTCATATCTGGTGGCCGTGTGGAGGTGAAGACTCACACCTAGTGCATGAGGTGCAGGTCGGGTTTTCGTAAAGAACCTGTGGATCAGATTCGTGGGGTTCTAGTGAGGGCCCAAAAGAACTATTTCAGTTCTGCGGATCTGAAGGAAGAATGATCTTGTGCAGATCTCAGCCTGAGGGTCAGGGGTCTGCATCAAATCTCATGAACAACACACGACCCAATAGTATATCCATACGATCTATAGAAAAGTGATGGAAGTGACTCAATGACTTCAACCGGTGCATGATAAGGCATGTCAGTTGTTCACAAAAGTTGAAATCCGAGGAGAAGAGCTAGAAAAGGTTGTGAGTGCAACAAAACAAAACCTAGAGGGACCTGTCAATGACACACTCATCCAGGAGTTTTCCGAGCAAGAGGTCGTAGCACAATAGCAGGTCAAAGCATCTCGAGCCAAGCTCGATGCATTTGAGGTAGAATTGATCAGACCAGAGTGACTCGGGATGAGTCACAGGTGAGTGTTGGGGGCCTGTTGGCCCTTGACCAAGTTTTGGGAGATACTTGGTCATGCTTGACCATTTTTGGGACTTCGACAACTTGTCAAAGATGGAGTGCCAGACGAAGTGGATATTGCAGAATCTCGACCCACTTTTGGGTCCCTTTTGGGTTTTTGGGAATATGTAATGGGAAAGGGATGTCGACCCATGGTTTTACCCACACTTAGGCCCACTTTAGTAATGTATAAATAGATATCTAGGCATCTATCGAAATATATAGGGATGTATGTGATGTAATATAAGTGCTAATATATTTTGTAAGTTCTCTGTGCATGACTGTAAGAGGCTTACAGAGCTAAGTGCAAGTCGTTGTAAGGAGTTGTGGAAGGCTTTTTGCTGTAACGTAAGGAAGAAGGATATAGCTAGCTATGCAGATCTTCTGTTCCATGCGAAGAAGGTTTTTGGTGGCTCTGTGCTGTAACTGATTGAAGATGTTAATAAAGAAGAAGAGTTGGTGTATGTAGCCCCAGGGTGGGGGTGAACCACATAAATATGTGTGTTATGATTTGTTCTTCGATGTGTTTATCCTTTCTTTTGCTAAGTGATTTGATATATTTATATATATCTACTTATGCTTTGTTCTTATAGAGGTGTGTGAATGTTAGATCTGACATGTATGAAGATGCTTAGTGATGATCTACTGGATCTAATTTGTTTTACTATTGCTAAGTGCTAAAATACCTTAGATCTAAGTGAATGTTGCAATGCTCTGTGTTATCTGCGAAGTATAATAAGGGTTGAATATTGACGAATGATCTATGCTAAGTACTCTATAAGCGATATAATCATAGATCTGTGTCCCAGCCAAGGTTGCAGACACTTGAGTCTTGCAACCACCCCTGCCTCTACCTTGGGTGAGACTTCATCTTCTTTGCAGGTGTTGCCAAAAGGGCTGGTAGTTAGGGCTTTGTTGGTGCACTCTTTAACGTTGAACCCTGGGTCTACCCCTATGCCAACATATATCCTCCTTGTAACTCCCATTCTCAAATTTATGACCAACTATTTTAAATATCATCCCAATATAATATGATCATAACCAAAAGGTATTATATCCATGCTATCCCAAAAAGAATGTCTAAAAATATGCTTGTTGTCCAAAACTTTATCAAAGTAAAAATATTTTCTTCAACATATACAACAACCTTAATCATCATCAAAATCCATATTTTCTATGAGACACATTAGGCCTCTTCTCACTACTGATCCATTTTTATTTTTCTGTGGCAACCTTTGACTGGTTAGAGCCTTGAGGATGAATTGCACTAATAACATGGGAGAAATCATCCCTAATATGAAGGTGGGAAAACACAGATTTGGCAGAATATTTGGATGAGCTGGAGTGAATAGATATTCCTTTTCCCTTGTCCTTCATAGGCTTGGGGACATATATTTTTAATATTTTACTGGCATGTGATGACTGCATGGGTGAGACAATGTGATCAACTTGGGAAATTTGATTCTTTGGTGGTGGAGAGGGAAATGGAAAAGAATAAGTAGGCAAATCATGGTGATGAACAATAGGCTGGTGGAAAATATCTTTCCAACCATCGTTGGTGGGTGGTTCTGGTTGCATTGATACATGAGGAGGGACTGGGATACCAGAAAAGTTTTGATGTTCTTGGAAGGGCGGTCTTTCAGATCATGGTTGGAGGATCCCTTGGCCTACTAGATTGAAGAACCCAGCTTGGAAACTATGTTTCAATTACTGGGGGTCAACATCAAAGTGTATGGAGAACTGAGATCTTTTGTGATCCCTCTACCATTTTCCACTGCCTCTGTTACCTCTGCCATTACATGCCTCTGCTGAAAAATCTCATCCTAAAAAAATAGTCCAAAACATGTCTTGAAAATTTCTTAATAATACATGCATTAAATCTACCTAAATATAATCAAAAGTTGGATCTTATCATTTACCACAAAATCACATGCAATTCATCCATAAAAATCATCAACCCATTGCTATATGAATAGGGGGTGAATAGGGCTATTGGGAATATGAGGGGATTGTAATGAGTGAAAAGTGGTATAATGGTTGGGAAAAACCACAAATACTGTTCAAGCAATTGTAGAGGAAAATCATACTAACATCCAAACACTAGTCATCATTAAATTCCTTCCCTTTTAAACCCCTTTAATCTTAATGAAATTCACAACAATAGAACATGGAAAAAATTAAATGTATCTTTGAAAGTGAGGGGATATTAATGAGAGAAAAAGTGGTATAATGGTAAGGAATGAAATGATTACTATTATGTTCAAGAACTAAAATTTATTTTCTTCAAGTTATCATTTCCATTATTTCCAAAAATATTTTTTGTTAAACATTCAAACTCAAGACTTAACTGTCCATTAATATCCAAAATAAAGAGCAAAAAAAGCCTTGGGATTGTCACCCCACAATTCCCAATTTTCTTCTTTTCTTGTTCACATATGTGTATTTAATTAGAAAAAGTGTAAGGGACTATCCAAAATCATATGCAAAACACTTCCAGCCAATAAGTGGGGCTGAGGAAAAAAACACACAGGGTATTGAATTTCCACAAAATAATCATAACCCAAACTGTTGAATAACATAGAGCTCCAGAAAACCCAAAGTGTCTCTAATGTCCTTATAAAATATTCAAGATTTGATCATAACCCTATGAGTAATATAACCATATTGGGTCATCTTTCTCTATACAAGCTTAATACAATTGAACCGAAATAAAAATCTTCATAACCAATTTCCTTGACTGCAAAATTATTTCCTTTTAATTTGCAGAGTTTTTATATGATAACTATCAACATAATCATCCCAGTAACAAAACTCAGACTAAATTAAGAGAACAATGAAGCATAACACAAACCAGCAACACTTCAACATACAATTTGGCATCAACTACAATGTTCATTACACATAGGATGGGTTTGAAACCCTGGTGCCATTTCTTTTACCATCCATACAACCATAAAATCGACCAACAAACTCTCGTAGGTAATACACCAATGATGCAAGTAACAAATCTCTCCACTACTCGGTCATAAAAAAAACCCAACATATGTTTACAACCTCCAATACAAGGAAGGAAGGGGTTAGGATGGAGGGTGAGGCCATGTACAATTGAGTCTCAAAGAGAACAAAACTTCCAACATTACCGTAACAATTTTTAACACAATTGCTTCCACGGTGGTCGAAAAGAAAATAACGACTGTATATAACTTCAATATTGAGGGTGTGACTCAAAAATGCCACAAACTCCTACATGCCATGATAACATAGAACGAGAATCAAGCTCATCCAACCAAACAAATATATAAAATCAAAACAAGGTCCTGGTCGACACTTGGGTGGAAAACAAAACAATATTTCCCATTTTGTTTATAACATAAATTTCCATAGACCACACACGGTCAAAACAACACCCACATACCCAATATATTTTTTTTACATGGGAAAAATAACAGAGGCTGAAAGTCATTCGAGACTGTGTAAGAATAGCAAATGGAAACAAAACCCAATTACTTCAAGGTTACCACTATTGTTAATGGAGGTAACAACCATAAAAAAATTCAAGAAGGAGTGCAACGGAGATGCCATAGCATAATTTTACAACAATTACCCATAACTATGATAGGGAAACAACCCTATATTTTGCATAACCATAACCAATAAGGAACAATAAACCATTTCCAATTTTCAATACAACATGCAAACCAATTTTGCAAAGACATAGCATACAGTTGCCACAATAACTTTAGAAAGCAAGCACCCTGTATACGAATTATAAGAGCCAAAATTTTAATTCTATTCTAAATCAGAGTACACTAATGAATGGAAAATCAAGAACCCTCATACCTGCTATAGAAAATGCGAGGAAAACCAACCAGAAACCTAGTCCTTTGTTTGAAAGTTGAGCAACACGGAGTAACCAAAGTACAAACCAAAACCACAATGTGAATCAAATGAGGGTGGAGGCCTCGAGGTATGGTTAGAGCGACGTGTAGTAATTTCATGTCATTTCCAACATAAATTTCCACCAACCCAAGAAAGGTACGAGCATGCCCATACTAATACATTGGCCCAAATATTAACCATAAAAAACCATACAATATCTCATAACTTTCCCATTCAAACAACGATATTTCCATCTATATATGCAACCTTAACATCATATCAACTTACATTCATTGCTAGGAAAAGGTGTTCACCCTTACCAATTCAACCAATATCACATTTCACATTGGAGATCATTTAGAAATGTAGAGATACTTCACAAAATAGTCATGAGTGCTGAGAGAAAAATATACATTTTTCATCATTGTTCACATCACGGGGTCCCACCTATTTAGTTATTATAATATATATAAGTATTTAGGCATTGCAACCCATTTTGATTTAGGGGTATTACATTGTGCTTCTGGGCATCAACACAAGCAAGTACATCTCAAACTCGTACTACATATCTTTGGAAAACTTCTGACTCATCCTGTCATCGTCACTTCATAAGATAATGTCATCTGTATAAACTTCAATAATCAATATTATTGGCTTTATACTCTTCTATTGGTCTTAATTAGGATTCTTTATGGGTTATTTTGATTCTACCTTACTATCATAGATTGACTCTGGTTTAGATTCGATAATCTCCCAACAAAATCCATTTAAAACTATCGGCCCCTTTGGTAGACCAGAAGGAAATGCAACACACAGAGTGTACCACACAATCTCACCCGAGATATCTCTATGGGTGGATGCAATACTCAGGTTTTTGCAGCCTGGGAATGAGTGGATATATGTGGTTTTACTATGTAATATTTATGCATGTGGAATACTAGATCTAACTAGTTAATTCATGCATGTGGAATACTAGATCTAACTAGTTAATTCATTCATCTGACATTCAACAATTAATCATCCATAAAGACACATACATTCATTTACATAACATAGATGTTACCATGGTTCACCCCCTCCTGGGCTATGTCCATGAATATCTATCTCTCAAGATTTTATTATGGTTCAGTAATATATCACTTCGCACATGTTTACAATCTTAGGTCTTGTTCTTTTCCACAGGCTCCTCAATCCCTGTGAGGTTGACTAGATCCCACCAGGCTCCTTAGCCTGTGATCTAACTCTCAGGATCGAGTCACTCACTACTTCCCTAGATCACCATCTTAATGACTCGTACCATTCTTACAACTCTCTCTTCCTTTGTGTATCTAAGTATCTATATCCCTTTGCCTCTCTCTTCTTCCTCTACGTACTACTTATTTATATCCTTGGCTCACCATCCATTACAATACATTACAAAAACCCTAAACCTAGTGTTGGTTTCGTTTCCCTTTTATCTATCTACTCTTTGAGGGATTCTGATTCTGATTGACCTCGATTCATAACTAAGAAGCTTCCCAACAAAATTTGTTAAAGACAATCGACCCCTCTGGTAACCCAGAAGGCAACGTAGTACATGAGGTGCACTACACAGTCTCACTCGAGATATCTTTATGGGTGGCTGCAATACTCAGGTGTTTGCAACCTGGGATTGAGCAAGATCCGTGTTTGTACAATGTAACCTTTATTCATTCCATTCAACATTTGGTTATAATATTCATTCTGTGCATGTATGTAAAAATACCAGATCTACTTAACTAATCATTCATTCAACATTCATTAACTATTCATACATAAAGATACATTCATTCAGTCACATAACATAGTGTTACCATGGTTCACCCCCTCCTGGGTTACGCCCACAAATATTTGGCTCTCAACATTTTATTATAGTTTAGAAATCCCCATGCCATGCATGGTTACAATCTTAGATCTTATTCCTTCCCTTAGGATCCTCGATCCCCGAGAGGCTAACTAGATTGTAACAGGTTTGCAAGATACCAGATATATAAAATATGCAGAACATAAATAAAATGCTAGAAATGGTAGAATAACAGTAAAATATCCAGCATAATCTTCACAATACACAGAAATGATATACGAAATAGCAATAGAAAAGCACTTTGATTCAGAAAG
>ML829442.1:10239-22216 GCA_009831015.1 Picea engelmannii | reverse complement strand
TTATACTGCGAGGTATTGTAGTGTTGTTTTGCGGTATTATACTGCAACTGTGTAGTGTTGTATGGGGTTGGTACTTGGTTAAAATGGGATGCGGTTTGCCCATTCATCATTTCTTCCTATACCCGATATGCATCTGATATTATTTCCCTCATCAACTCCATGGTTCTGCAATCTTTTTCATCACGACCTACTAACTTGCAAAAGTTGCAATACCAGATCTTTGGCACCGTCTGGTACTTCTGCATCATTGGGTAGTGATATGGATCGTGACCTTGTTTCTTACAGGTCTTGCACCACAGTCCCCCTATTGGTAATGTATTTGGCATTCCTGCTGCCATGTACTACGTGAATGTTGGACATTCTCTCTTATGGTGTCCTTATGTCCTACATTTGGTACACCAAACCACTTCTCTTTTGTCCGTGTTCTTGTTCTAGTTTAGTTGGAATTTTAAATTCTTCAGGTCCTCCTTCAGCTCCCAGATGGATGGATCTATCTTCTAATATTGGTTGTCTCCTAGTTGTAGGGTTGCCTGCAGAGCCTCTACCCACATCTTAAACTTGTGTTTCCACAATGGGTAATTCAAGTGTGGTACCAATGAATTGACGAACAAGTGCCTATGCTTCATATCTATCATGACGTATTTTAGCTTTCCCTTTAGTATCTTGAATCTCTGGTCAATATCCCATATGGATTCTCCTAGTTTCTGTCTGATCTCTATCATCTCATTCATGTATTATTCCTCTAAACTTGGCTTATGGAACTCATTTATCAACAACTTATTGATATCTCCAATCATTTTGGTTGTCCCTGGTGGACTATTTGCAGCTAAACTCATGTACCAATCCAGTGCGTGATCTCTTAATGTGATAGCTAACTGTGCAAGTTTAGTGTCCTCATCTGTGATCTATT
Source organism: Picea engelmannii (assembly GCA_009831015.1). Classification (NCBI taxonomy): domain Eukaryota; kingdom Viridiplantae; phylum Streptophyta; class Pinopsida; order Pinales; family Pinaceae; genus Picea; species Picea engelmannii. Next base: position 21,306 of record ML829442.1, on the reverse strand, counting down.
TTTCTTCCCAAATATTCTCACAGATGAACATGCACTTTTTCGGGTCCTCCGATGCTTCTCCTTTGAATTTTGGTAACCTGATGGTTGGGTCATGTCCCTCCATCTTGAATGATGAAATACTACCTTCTCGCGGTGTAGATACTTGGCCACTGCCTCCTAAACTGGCTCCCCCAGTTGTTGTTCCTTGTGTTTATGTACTTCCTGCTATCTTCCCGAAATTCGATTGTCTAAATGGTGGTGTTCTTCTTGGTGTATTAGTCACACATGGGTTTGTGGGTTCCAAACTAAAACATATATGGATCAGAGTGCTGCCTTCTACTTCCACTCTTGGACCTCTTATATTTATCTCATATGTTGTGCACATGATTTATTCAATCTACTCCACAACCTGAAGATCCTCTACCTCCTCTTCATCACTTTCCAAGCCTTCCCTCACTACTATGACTCTCTTCTTGGTGTTCACCTTGTATTGGTAGGGTACTCCACTACGTGTCCTTCCTGTTGTCACCATGATCCACTTGATCTGGTCTTCATCCATCATAATTGGGTCCAATTCCTCCTCCTTATTTCCTTTATCCCCTTCTCCTTCTATTTCTCCTTTTCCTGTCAGTCCTTCCCCCCTTCCCCCATGCACATAGGGAGGTTTAGTTGTCTGACTCCATTGTCATTACACCTTTGTTATATAGAAATATCTTAATGAAAGTATATAATGATATGATATACCTACCTCGAGGTCCCTTCAAGAATTCTTTTTCAACTGTGCTGTATGAATTTTCTATATCTACTGCGAACTCTGTGATAAATCCAACAACAATGTTGTCTAACCAAAAATCTACTGTGCGTGTAAACTTATTATCAACTCGTCGTAGCTGCGGGGTCTCTTCGAGATTCCATTCTAGCTATCTAATCTGATTCGTAGGATGGTTGTGTTTGAATATTTTTATCCACTCCTGCAATATGTGTGGGAAATCATAGAAAAATACTTCATACAAGTTGGTGAATATGCACTTGTCTAGATATTTTCACCGTGTTAGGTTCGAGTTTCTGTTATCTTTCTGCACAAAATCTAGCTCCTTTGTCTTCAACCAACTTTCTATTTCTACCTTCGTATGATTCCACGGTATCAACATCCCCTTTTAGGTTTGCATTCTTGTCATCTGATCCCGTATGATTTTGACACGTCTTCCATAGATCTCATATGTTCAATCCCGTCGCCTTCCAATCAGCCGACAATAGAACCATTTGTTGGTTTTGTTTCCCTTTTATCTATATACTCTTTGAGGAATTTTGATTCTGATTGACCTCGGTTCATAACTAAGATGCTTCCCAATAAAATCTCTTAAATACTATCGGCCCCTCTGGTAACCCAGAAGGAAACACAGTACACGGGTGCACTACACAGTCTCTCCCGAGATAACTCTATGGGTGGCTGCAATGCTCAGGTGTTTGCAACTTGGAATTGAGCGAGATCTGTGTTTATAAGTTGTAACATTTACTCATTCCATTCAACATTTGGTTATAATATTCATTCTATGCATGTATGTAAAATTACCAGATCTACTTAACTACTCATTCATTCAACATTCATCAACTAGGCAGACACAAAGATACATTCATTCAGTCACATAACATAGTGTTATTGTGGTTCACCCCCTCCTTGGATACATCCACAAAGATTTGGCTCTCAGGATTTTATTATATTTTATAAATCCCCACACCGCGCATGGTTACAATATTAGTTCTTCTTCCCTCCCCTAGGCTCCTCGATCCTTGTGAAGCTGACTAGATCGCACCAGGCTCATCAGCCTATGATCTAACCCTTGGGATCGAGTCGGTCATGCCTTCTCTAGCTCACCAACTTAATGACTTATACATTCCTTACAATTCCATTCCTCTTTGTCTCTCTCTCCATCTAACTATCTAGCTCTAGGTATATAATGCCTCTCCTCTCTCTATATCTCTCTCGTATCTCTCAAGCACCACTTATTTATATCTTCATCTCACCAGCCATTACAATGTATTACAAAAAATATAACCCTATGATCGTTAGGTCTTCCATGCCTACGTGCATGCTACTTTTCCTTCCAGGTGTATTTTTCCTCTTGAATGATTCTCTCCCAAAAATAGCCTTTCTTTCTGATTCAGCCTGCATCCAAAACCTAGCATCGTTAGGTATTCCTTGCACGAATGCCTTGCCTATTTCTCTTACACGTGCTTCTTTTCCTTCCAGCTGTCCTTTCCTTCTTGCATGATTCTCCTCCAAAAAATAACCTTTCTTCCTGACTCGACTTGCATACAACATGCCCCCAACACTGACATGTGGCTCATCCTAAGCCACCTAAACTTTGTGTGTTTCTTCAACAACTCCTGTGAGGGCCTGGATCTTCTCTGTGAGTTCCTTTGATTGTGTTTGAGCCTGCATGGTATTTTCTATGAGTGCATCCAACACTTTCATTGTAATCTCCTCACCTATCATCTTTGTGCACTCTGCCTACGTTTGTGCCATGTTCTTATTTGCCTCTTCTACCTATGCAATGACCTCCACTACCCTCTCTTGGAGAGGTTCCATTTGAGCTTGTCTCTCCTTCTTTTGTGTCTGCACGGCTATAAGTTCAACTTCCAGTTTCTTCGAATCCTATAATCCTTTGAGGTGATCAGTGATTGACATTGTTTTCTGCCTATGCTTGAGGTCCTGGATAGATGCACTTATCTTCTCCTCTTCCTAGTCCCACTGTTGGACCTGTTGATCCTCCTCCATCTTTGTCAATAACTGTGCTGCTTTATCGAACAAGTTGACAGCTACACGGACTTGTCTCTCCATATCCTCCATCTTCCCTGTTGCTTCCTGCTTCCTTTTCTCCTTCACCTATGGGGGAGTGGTAGGGATGAGCCATTCCTAGAGGTTCTCGATCCCTTACCTATATTGATCAATTTTCTGCACAATCTGATCATCATTCTACATTTTCTTGAGCTTTTCTATCTGCACACTCTTTGTAATTTTGTCATAGGCTACAACCAATCCCTTCTTGAGCCTACCCAGGTGATCTTTCTCATATTTTTTCTCGATATTGACTTGCTTGAGCACCAATTCCAACTCTTCTCTACCGTCCTTCATTTGTTGTAGTTCTGCTGCATCTGTGTGTGCATGCGACTGTACCTCCTATGTGATGCTGACTTGTAGCTTATACAATTCCTTGGTTGGTATCTGTGTCATTACCAACTATATTTGGGATAGATATTTTAGGGGTGTCTGGCCTACAATTTCATCCATGTGCAACATGTTGGGTGTAACATGAAATGTCAAGCTTGGTTGTGCTATCGTCGGGATCCTATTCTCTTCACTCGATCCAACCTTGGCCCTTGCCTATGAGGTTGTGGGGACTAATTCTATTCCTCTACTGAACCTCTGTGTTTCTCTGATCTGCTCAAGGAGCTACCTCATGTCTTCCAACTCACCCTAAATCCCATCCCTTTGGCATTGAGCTTCGTCAAAATCCTTTGTTGTTCTAGCCTGGACCATTTGGGCCATGAGGTCCATGTCATCCTTCGTTATTGTATATTCTGGTGGTGTTTTGTGCGCCTTAGATTTCTTTCTTGCACCCCCCATTTGTATAATTGGCCTCTTGGTTTGGCCTTTATCTTACTGAGTAGCACTTGATGTGGTCCCCTGTGTTGTCTCAGTTTCTTTTTCCTATTCCCCCTGGGTGTTTTTCTTCTTCCCTGCCTCGGTACCTTTCTTGGACACACCCCCTTTCTTTTGTTGCGCCAAGTTCTGACCTTTCTTTGGCTTCTTGGGCATCATTTTGTCTCCTGCAGGTTTCTTTTCTTTCTTTGCATTGGCCTCCTTATCCACAAGAATTTATTGATTCAGTACTGGAACCCTCTAGTCATCATGCCAATCCTTGATGGCCATTTATACATCTTATTCCTTGTCGCAGTACCACAATTGTAGCCATTCATTCTTGGGATCCTTCCATGCTTGGATCCATACTGTATGCCTACTCACTTTAAAGTTTTCTATGCCCTGATATTGCACAACCACTTATGGTGTAATCCACCAAGTGTTGGAAATGATTTCCTGTAGGTTGTTGTAATACCCTATGAACATGACTACATTCACACTTTTGTTCTTAGGGTATGAAGTGGTCCCCAATGATAGGTATCACACTGCATGGCAACAATTGGATCTATAGGAAAAAGTATGTATACTTAGGTTCCCTCCATCTGACCAAGGCGATCAGGATGAGTGTTATCGGGTAAATCGGTGAATACATACATAGACTAATCCCCCTAGATCCACCTAGATCTAGAACAAAACATGACAAGACATGGCACTTTCCCTACATTCTAATCATCAAATTTACTACCAAACAAAATCCGATAGACATACCTTTAAATGTCGCTTCCTTATGTCTTTGTTGTTCTTGTTTCGCTCTGGTGCTCTTCTGATACTGATCCTGCAGTGAGACACAAACCAACCAAAGTGATAGTAGAGAGAGTATATTCAATGACAACCAATGCATACGATCAAGGAATTATTCAATAAAATAAAGATAATTCTATGTGAAAGAAACATGCCACTGTATTATATTAATAATAGGAAGAGATTACAACCAGATGCCTTGATGTCGTAAGGTTCCTTCCAACATTTCCTTGCTTCCCACACACTTCTTTCTCCAAGGATTTTGAGGTCATGGATATGATAGCTACTCACAGTCTATCTTGACAAAAGAAAAGATCAAAGCCACTCTAACCAAGCTAATAATTCTAAGCCAAATCCAACTCCAAAAATTTCCAACCCAATCATGCTAACTTTCTCCATGAGAGTTCCTCTCCTTTTATAAGTTGAAGAGGATAAGGTGAGGAGGTTAGGATGATCCCACTAAATCATGAAAGTGAGTAATATCCAAGCCATTCAGAGGCCACCTCACCATATAAGATTCTCCTTCTAGAAGCATCGAGAAAATGCTCATTTTTCCCATGTATGAAGGTTGCCACGACCTAGCTATAGTGCAGCCTATGGAAACTCCATGCCCTAGCTATAGTGCAACCTTTGGAAATCAGGCATTTCTGCACCCTAGCTATGGTGCAGCCCGCAAAAATCCTCCAAAATAGGGTTTTTACAGAGGAAAACACAACTTCTTATCTCAGGAAAAGTTCTTCTCCCTTATTTCTTTAGGAATTCAGGCCATTGACCCTTTTGAATGAAACAAATAGGTTTACATCATTAACGATCATAGGGATGATGAAAATAATGTGTAATAGAGAGCCTCCCAAAGTATGAAATTAGAACTAAGTGATGACTAAAATACTTTGTCGAGTGTGTGTAGGGAACAAGGAACACATCGGTCGGAAACTTGCCAACAAACAAGGAAATACAGTACAATAATATATCATCACTGAGGTAGGCATTCCCATAATCAGAATAAAAATGAATCAAAGCATAAATGTCGACATGTGAAGATTCATGTCAAGTAATATAGGTCATGGCCACCAAACATACACTGTGGAATCATGCCATTATGACTCAAATATGAACATAGCCACCAAAATACATTGTGGATCTATGTGTTAAAGACTCAAATTTGAACATAGCCATGAGACGCACAATGTGGATATATGCAACAATACAAATTGAATATACTCCAATGCAACCTAAATCCGTGAGAAAAGATTCAGGGTCTTCATCTCCACCACTCTATAGTACGAATCTAACCATGTGAATACATGTGCTGAAGTCGAACATGGTAGAAACCACTTGATTACCGGTCATTAGTGAATACCATTAACAAGTGCAAGGGAAATCACCATTAATGTCAATGAATCCCAAGGTACACTAGTACAATCCAACGAATGTGAATTAATGCGCTGAAGTTGAACACTCGATGAAATCTCCTGATCAAGGGTCAATAATGAAAGCCCATTGTCGAAAGAGAGGAAACCTACCATTGAGGCATGCAGGTTCCAAGGTACCAATTAGTTTCTAAGTCTAATTCCTGGACAATGATTTGAGGTTGACATGAAAAGACTCGTCACATGAGGGCCTTAATGTATCCCATATCAATGACACGAAACAGGTAACAAGATTTGATGTATATCAGAGTAACAAGTGATTCAGGACTAACTCAGGGATGGCCAATGCAATAGAAGGCTTAAAGACTGTAGACATGGCTGACGCAATAGAAGGTTTTCCGGGTTGAACTTCTCTTTGAACATATTGACGACACGACAACTATCTTGGAAACACTGACTCAACAACATGGATCACAAACCAATTTGTAATCTTATAAAGGAGTATGATCAAGAGACAAGTGGATGTTCCAAACTAGACACAAGGTGAGTGAAAGGGTGTCATGTTCAAAAGCGACTCTTCCATGGAATATAGGTTTAGACACATTTCATTCCCAATTTTTTCCCCCACCATTTCTGGCGAGTACCTCTTTATTTGTACACAATATTGAGGAGGATAACATATGCTTGTAAATGTAAGCTCATCCTTTGGATGAGTCCCTTAGAGTATGTTTAACTAACCCTAGGAAGGAGTGGTTCGGTCCCATATGGGCCTTTTGATGTTTGTTTAACGAATCCAAAGAAACAAAACTCAGGGGTTTTTCATATTTAAAGAGTCTGAAAAACACTTAAAGAGAACTCTCTCAGTTCCTTCTTCGTAAGTTGGTTTGATGAGACCGAAAAAGTGATAACCTATAGCCCATCAAAAGTTTTCTTCAAATTCTTTTACGAGAGTGAAAAGAACAAGATCGTTGGACAATATTTTCATGTTTAGAGAGTCTGAAAAGAGATTAAAGGGAACTCCAATGGGTTCCTTTTTCGTATAACCTTTACGAGTCTGAAAAAGTGATAAAAGTATACTCGATTACATTCTCACGTATTTACGAGCACGAGAAAGAAAAAAGACTAATCTTGGTAACTTATTCTCATGTATTTACGAGCATGAGAAAGAAAAAATACTAAGCTTGGGATTGTTTTCATTTTTATGCAAGCTTTAAAATAAAACAAAACTATGCTTGGACCTGGTTTCATTTTTACACAAGCTTGAACTAGAGGAAACTATGCTTGAGGTAAGTGGCTTCATTTTTACACAAGCTTGAACCATATAAAACTATGCTTGGACTTCCCAACACATAACACAGGGATGGTTGGTACTTAGCCCCTAGCTTAAGAAGCTAGTGGCACAACTTCAACATGAAGTCCAGAGGCTGGAAGCATTGCCCCCCAAGATTCATTTTGTTCAACTACAAAAGAATATGAAATGAAGCTTCAAATGCTAGACAAAGGAATTGACTCAACATAGAGGGGGAGGTTGTTTCATTTTTTAACGAGCTTGACACAGGATAAGAAATATGCTCGAGAATCCAGGTTCAATCCCCAGACCTCTATTTCATTTTTTAACGAGCTTGACACAGAAACACGAACTATGCTCGTAACCTCTGTTTAATTTTTTAATGAGGTTGCCACAAAGATGCAAAACTATCCTCATCTGGTTTCATTATTTAACGAGCTTGAAATCAGAAAACCATGCTCAAAGATGGTTTCATTTTTTAACAAGCTTGAAATAAAAAAATCATGATCGATGCTCTTCCTGTTCACGACTTCCAAGAGGACAATGCTCTGTAAGGACATAATGTCAAGGGAAAAAAATCGGTCATGGATTCCAAGAGATCTTCATTTGATGGAAGAAACACACTCTGGAAAGAACACATGTTGAGGGTCACGAGAGGAGTAAGGAGGCCAGGCTCCAATAGCCCTACCGAAGAGGTCACCATGTCAACTATCGGATCCAATTCATTGTCATTGGTAGTGGAAGGCATGTGAGACAACGCCACGTAATTTACCTGTGGTAGGGGTGATACCATCTGCATATAATAACCACTAAGGGAGGTAATCCAATTAGGACCGATGAATGAAAGTTGATCAATAGTCACCATTCTTCCATCACGAGGAAAAGATATCACATGAAAAAGAGTGGACACAATAGCTTTCATGGCATAGAAATAATCCCAGCCAAGGAGTAAAGCGAAATCCAAGGGGTCTTGGACTACCATGACATCAATAAAGAAAATTTTCCCTCCCAAAGTTATAGTAAACTGAGGAAGAGTCCTTAAAGGTTGACTAGTTCTTATGTTAAAAGATAACATATTCTACATAACAGGCACAAGATGAGGACAACCCAAATCTTGCCAAGCAAGAGAGGAAAAAATACTAACGGACACACCTTCATCTATCAATGTCTGAGGAATGTCTCGACCACAAACCTATACTGTAATCTGGAAAGGAATGTGAGAGGGAAGACAAGGTCCAGTTAGCACACCCCAATTAAAAAGGATGGTCTCATTACTTGGAGGGGATTCCAGGGGAGAAAGAGGAATACCTCCCATCACGGTAGGTTCTGTATCAATGAGAAAAAAATGAGCAATATTAGGTTTACTCTCTAGCGGGAGAGTATAATTGACTGATAATGACGTCAAATCGACCACTTGCGTTTCATTCTCCAAGGGGATAATGGGGTCGACACTTGAAAAAGAATTGACCGCTTGGGTTTCACTCTCTAACAGGAGAGTGGAATCGATCGAGGATGGGATCGGATAGACCACTTGGTCTAATTTTCCAACTAAGGATGTGACCGGATTGACTACATGATCAATTGAACTGACTGACGAAGGTACCGGATTGATCATTCCATCAACTACAGGTGGGTTGAGAGTAAGCTTGCAATAAGCAGCTGGAAGTTGGGGTTGTGAAACAATCATGTCTTTCAGGAATTTTGAGGCTTCTTCCATATGAGGGAAAGATGAGTTAGATGACGCCCTTTGCATAACATACATGGGAACTTGGCTCTACTTTTCTTCTTCCCAACTATATCGTGACAAGTCGACGAGAATTCATCAACATGTTGTTCAGAGGCTAACGACATGGGTTGGTGAGGGTGTGTAGACCATGATTCTATAACCTTGGATAGACCAGGAAAATCATTAAGAAGATGACTACCCTTACAAAGCCTGCAAGGGTACTTGGGATTAAGGGTTGTTTGGGTGATCTTGACATCACCAACACTCCCAGCATGATCAATAGTCACTGGTTGTTTTCCAACATGTCTGGAAGTGGTTGGAAGTTTGGATCCTTACTTATTTTTCTTCTTCTTATTCTTCCTTTTCTTCTTCTTCTTATTCACCGAGTTACTAGCTTGAGAGATTTCACTCGACGAAGAAGATGAAATGGAAGAAGACCTTGCAAGTGAAGAAGGCAAAGAAGATATTACTAGTGAAGATGGTGAAGGATCAACATGAGATTGATGCTCTTAGGGGGAAGTGCTTACGATCGAAGCACTTACTGCATTTGGTATTACCTAAGTGGAAAACAACCACACTGACAATCCAATAGTGAGACCTGGAAGGCTCAAAGTAGCGAAGTGAGGAGGACCAATGTTTCCATAAGAAGGAAAAACAAAACGTTCCCCTGGAACAGGGGTTCCTTCATTAGTCATTTCAAGAACTGATGCCATATAAAAAAAATCCAACCTAGAGTCTGCTAGGGAAGACAAACAACACATGCTAAAAATCCAGGAAGCAAGAAAACAAACAAAACCTTCTCACAATGAGCACACTAGTTGGTGATTAAATCCAACGTCACGGGAACAAAGTAAGAAGGGGCTGAGATAGAGTGGGTGGAAAAGTTACGTTGATGACCTGCTTAATGGAATTACACCCTGGTGCAAGCTCCCACAAATAAATGTGGGTATACCCTCCAAGGAGCCCGAGTGAGTTTGGACAATGTCGATTCTAGGTACCATGAATACTTTCCCCTCCACAGTCACCTTGTGTAAAGACCCTAAAGAGATAGGCCACTAAGGTTACCAATCACTACAGTGATGCCTAGGGAAATAGTTGACAGTCCGATCCATGCGCAAGAGAAGGGTATCTAGCCCGAAATCAACTTGAAAGGCTTCCACTCATCATTGTGGGTATACCTCTCAAGCGACCCCCATAATACACACAATCTCTACACCAATACCAACAAAGCAGGGTGAGTAACTTTGCCAATATCAATGTGACCTCGTGATTGACCCTTGTGTGAGAAGGGCTTCCCAGGACAAAATGTAATAAGTGGATTTATCACTCCCTAACTCAAGATTCTATATTTGTTTGCATCTTTGGAAATTTATCTTTCACACCTATTCCAAAGCCCTACAACTAATCCAATGTAGGTTTTCTACCAAAAAATTTAAAAATTTCTAATCAACTTTTATAAGCGCTTTATTTTATGGCTATTGTTACTCAAAAGGAAAATGGCATGGACAATATGTTGTTTTGACCGACTCAAAATTTATGCAAAGGGATGAAGATGCAATCTTTTCATTTCGATGAAAGCTATGCTACGAGAAGGAGAAAACATTTATCATTCCCATATGCACAATGTCCCAAAATATATTAAACTCATCAATATCAAGATTCTCAAAAAATGAGAAAAAGATAATATACACCAATGCACGATTCATGTCCCCCCTCAGCCATGAGGGGGAAATTTTTTCAGAATTCAAGACCAAAAATTCCAAGAATCATGCAATTTCGCTACTTCAAATGCAAGGAATCCCCCATTCTAATATAAGGAAAGAAATATTTTTTTTGTTTCAAATATAGCTAAAATCAATAGCGAATCGACATGAAACAAAGCAACCCAATTTTTTTTCTCTTTTAACACAAACTATTCAATAAAAGAAAAATAAGTTCTTTCACCAAAAAATTCTAAAGAAAAGACAGTGCTTTGCAATTGAAAGACGCTCAAAGCAAGAGACTAAATCTTTCAAAAGAAAACAAAGAAAATATGGCTAAAAATAGTTTCAAAGCTGTCAAGCAGACTGTAAACAGATCCAACAAATCACCCCAGAACCATATCACAAATCTAGGCAGGGAAAACCACCAAATACAAATTCTTTCACAATTTTCGCAGGCTAGAAGACTAGCATAGTGTGGAAATCACTGATTTATGCAGGCCAGATATGGGTAGGGCATGACGTTTCCGCACTGGTCAAAATAGGTAGGGTACGAAAAT